>JAQIVE010000630.1:0-34157 GCA_034698285.1 Sminthurinus bimaculatus
AGGCCCTCCATTTCAGTGTCTTCATTTTAACAAGCACTTCCTTGTTGGAAAATGAAGACTTGTCTGTGACAATATGTATCTATGTGTGCCAAATACATAGATTGACAAGAGGAGGGCATTGTTGTGATTCTAGGAACTCTGTAATTGAAATGTTTGTCAATAGTCTGATGAGTATACGGTGTCAATGGTGATTGTGAGTTACTTGGATGAAGCCTGTGTCATATACATATGTAGGTATGCTGGTTTTGTGTATTTCACGAGTCACTAATATCCATGAGATGATGAGATATTTATGTCGTGCCAAGTTCAAAATTTGACAAAAAGTATCATTTGTAAACATATTTTGTGGTAACATCGCAATTAAAATGTCTGCCCTTGGAAAAAAATCTTATGAAATGACACGGTTTTGGTCAAATCTTCTTTATAACTAAATACTGGGACAAATTTTTCCTCTGGCACTTTTCAGAAAATATTCTGAATATCTTGTTGAATGTCAAACAAACTTTATTTAATCATTTTGTGATTCAAGGTTACAGGTCACGTCATGAGATACATTATAAATGTCCATACCTAAATTATTGTATTTGGACCCGATAATATTATGTATGTATATTAGACTGCAAACTGATTTGTGGAGGTTAGACAATGCCGATGAATATCCTCTGGAGTAACAGGTGCATCTTTAAAAAATGAGAACAATGTAACGAGTTATTGTGTAATGAACACAATTGTGTAAAACAAAATCGGATATGCATAATTATGTACCTCGGCGTGTACAAGGTACAATCATGTAGTTCCATGACTTACGTAAATCAAACCAGTCCATGTTTCCAGCGTCCATTCGAGCAGACTCAATCGCCTTCTTTATCGCAATTAGGGTAGATACACTCATGCATAAAGGAGCTTCTCCAGTAGCTATCCACAAAAAATAAACTGTTTTTATCCTCTTGCAATGAAAGTATAAAAACGTGTAAATGTTTTAAGTATGAAATATGAAATATATTATGCTAAATTTGAACGTTTAGGCTCCACCTTTTGATTTAAGAACTCCATGAGGGTTCGGTACATTTTTCAATAGTGTCACTCGAAAATCTTCTGGAATATCCTTTGACGCTGGCGGTTTGTAATCCCACGTTCTGTTTGTCAACAACTCGCCGGATGCCTGATCGTGCTGAAGCTTCTCTGTGAGCCACATTCCACAACCTAAATAAAAATATAGAGGATATTTTAAGCCATAATTGATAATGTTCTTGTAATAAGTATGTATTAATAGCATAGCATTTATTATGATATATTTCTTTATGAGTTGTTTCGCTTTTGCTTGTTAAGCATTTTCATGTATTTACATAAGTTGTAGCTAACCCATGATAAAAGCCCCTTCTATTTGACCAATGTCTACGTCGGGACTCAAACTCATTCCAGCATCATGTAGCAAGTCCACACGAATTATCTATAGTTACACATTCCACACATAAAACATTAAAAGTCTCGATTATAGATAGAAACAATTCTGAATTGCACAGAGAACAAGAAATGACAATAATTGTGGCTACAAATCCTAGAAAGGTTGTAGAAGATTAACCTTGTACTCTCCAGTGAGGCAATCTATAAAAAAACAGCAAAATGAGATATTAAATAAAAATTGAGGAAAAAATTAACAACTAAATCGATTACAAGTAAAAGTGACAAACAATTTACCAATCTCAACTTCGGTTGCGGTCAATCCCCAAACACTGTAATCTTTAAGACCGTCGGCGTAAGTACTAAAAGATATTCAGGGGTTTTTCACACCAACTGTATTAGTTTGTCTCCAAGCTTTAAGCATAAACTCTTCACTGTGGGTTAAATTATTTACTTACGTATTGTAATAAGAGGACAAATCCATCCCCAACTTGATACACTCTCCAATTAACAACTCCCACGAAGGATTCTCCAGTTTTGCCTTTACAGGGCCTAATCTCGCATTGAGATCTTCGCAAGCTTTCAATGCTGCCTAAAATTTCAAATTCATTATGTTCCAAACCTTTTTGTTTACGGCTTTTAAATGGTGAAAAATGGTTAAAGTTTACAAAATTCAAAATTCTGCTTTTTCACAAATTTTGAAAAACTATTGTCAACAAGTGTATATTTTACATGTTGTGTATAACTTACATGACAGACATGTTCACTAGTGGTTGAGCCTCCTGTAAGAGCACCATTAGGAGATGTTAAGACTGACGATGCCTTCACTCTCACTTTATCCAAAGGAATCTTCAATGTGTGTGCCACCACCTATTTTTGTATATTATTTATATGTATTGATTGATATAAGTGATCGTCACAGAAAATTCTGGAACGTCTATTTCAATTTTGTTTCAAAATAATCAAACCTGAGCAACTTTTGTGTTGATGCCTTGACCCATCTCAATACCACTGTGAGTAACGGATACTGACCCATCTTTGGCATAAACCCCGAGAAAAATGGAAAATCCGGAGAACCAATAGTGAATCGGGTATCGCATCGGAAGCAAACTTAACCCTCTTTTCCGCCATCGATTGTTCTTTTGTGTCAAGAAAAATTTGAAAAATGTATATTTACAAAACGGGGTGCATAACATAATTGAAAGCATCGTATGTTTACATACATATATTATGGAAACAAAACCTTATTGTAATTTGCAATAAACTGCATCCTATCATCCAGGTCAGCGGATAGTTTAAGGTCTTGGTGCATTTGCGGGATCATGTTATCCTCCTCCAGAGTTTTGTTCGGCACCATGAAAATTGGGTCTCCTTTCTTGATGTAATTTGCTTGACGAACCTCCATTGAGTCCTTTTTAAGGAAGAAGGCAATGTGCTCCATGATCACTTCTATGCATCCTATCGCCTGCGTATTGTATTATGGAATACATCAGTAAAAGTAGAAATGTTTAAACCAGAATCAGATTATGCAAACGTCGCTGTTGTTGCTTAAATTTTTATGGATTAATTATATGAGTAAGGGTAAAACCGTGCCTGTGGACTTCCAGGAGCTCGACAGTACGTGTTTGGAGGAGTATTTGTGTTCACATGTCCAGGCACAACTTTCCACCCATCCGCCGCATAACAAGTTTGTAGACAGACCATGGCAAAGTAAGACGTTGGCTCGTTAGTCGTGCAGCCGGTATCGCAAAAGAGTTGAACGCTCAACATTTCAATTTTTCCAGAGTCATCAAAACCGACCTTGAGACGATAGACAATAAAATAGGTAGGTACATACTTTTAAGTTCGTTTCAAAATGTTTTATCCTTGTTCACATTTAGTTTCGAATTCACCTCATATTTGAATAAAAAGGGCAGACGCTTGCCCATCATGGCCATATTAGTCTCCAGATCCAGGACGATGCGTACAGCTTTGTTCACTTTATACGCCGCAACTGCGGCGGCAGCGGCCACGTGAGTCGCTCTGGCCAATTTGCCTCCAAACCCGCCTCCGAGTCTTCTTGTCTGCACATTGACGGCATTGGCTGGAAGGCCCAACGCCGCGGAGACGGCGGTTTGCACTTGCGATAGCCACTGACTCGCCGCATGAATGTCGACCCCATCGTCCTTTGGAATACAGACGACGGTTTGAGGCTCCATGTGAAAATGGAACTGACTGCCCACTCGGAATTCGCCCATAATTTTGTGAGGAGGGTCGCTCACTCCAACTCTTCTGGGACTGGTAACGGCTGACTGAAGGATGGAGTCCAAGGTGTCTTCTCTTCGGGCTTTCTCCAGAGCGGCTGGAATGTCCAGAACGGGGGGTTTTATGTCCGAATATGTAACGTTTACCAGCTTTGCTGCGGCGAACGCCGTTTCTCTCTTGTCAGCGAGGAGGAGTCCAACCGGCTGCCCCGCGTAGGTTATTTTGTCCTGGATGAAAATGACGTCGGGCTTGTCCGGGTCCGCCATGGTCATGTAGTTGTTGGCTCCAGGAACGTCTTTTGCATCAATGAAGGCGTAGACTCCGGGGATTTTTAAAGCTGCAGATGTATCCACCATGGCTAGATTTGCATTGCCCTGCTTGGAGAGGACAAATGCACCAAAGAGCTCCCCACACTCTGGGTGAATGTCGTTTGTGTATTGGGCTTCGCCCGTGACTTGAAGCGGACCCTCTAGCTTGGCTACGGGTTGGTACAGGGGCCAGTCTGTTTTGTCCGTGTCAAATGTTTGCTTGCCATATGAAAGGCCGTGCTCGAGGTCTTCACCACCAGACTTCAGGGGCGGTTTAGCCATTTCGGACATAATTCCTAGGATACACTGACGTGATAACATACCCCGATAAAATGCAAGCTTTTCTTTTTTATGGTAGGGAAATTATTTAAAAAATTCAGAAGTAGAGTAAAATTTTCTACGGTATTTGTCGAAAGGTTTTTTTCGCCAATATTTATGTACCTTGTACAGAAGACTTTGAGCCAGTGTTTTTCGGTATTGAGGGTCTGCGTCTGGAGGGCTGACATCAGGTTGCAGCTCTTTGTCTAAAGCAGCCATTGCACCCTGAATTGTGTTCTCATCAAGGGATTTCCCCTGCAAAAAACTTTCCGTTCCTGCTGCCCGAATCTGGGATAATCAGAGGTTAAAAGGTTTAAATCAAGGAATTAATTATGAAATATTGGTAATGGAAAGAGGTGATTAAAATTAAAGAAATATTTCAGAAATCGTTTCTTACAAATGTAGGAGAAATCCCACCAAATACAATGTTCGGCTTCTCTTGTACACTAAAATTCTTTTTTGGGTCAACTTGCATGAGAAATCCCGCATTGACGTACGCGTGTGCGTTTTGATAGCGACGAGTAATCTTAAGGAAGGATGGAAAAGTTCAGTTAAATATGCATGAGAATAAAACTTTAGAATAGTACATAATGTATAGTAATTTATAATTTTATGGTGAACAGGATTTTCTTAGAATTGGCACATTTTGGTTTTTTTACTTTGAAACTGCGGAAGAAATAGTTGCCCTTGAGTTTGGGGAAATGGACCGAGAAAATAATTTTGCCCCGCATGTCCGTGGCCAGAAACTCTTGGATTTTGTACATCCTTTGAAGTCCTGGTGAGGTTGCAATCGTCAGCATCGCTCCAATCGTCTCCAACACGAGGAAAATGTCAGAAGGGAATTCTCTGTGTTGATGTTTGAGCATCAGGTTACCCGCCAGGGTGGCAGCATTCCTCACCGGTGTGTTGGCCACTCGGGACCAGTGCTTGGCAATCTGCTTGCAATATTCATAGCCGCTCATTTCCGAGGCAGAGGTCATGGCCTCGATTGCTTTGGCAAGGGTCACCGCTCCACCCAGAATGACACTCGTGGGACTCAAACTGACCTTGGTTAACACTAGGATGCTGTTTATCTCAACAAAAGCCGCAAATGGTCCGTCATGCTTGTACACTCCTGTTGTATTGTACAGCATACAGAATATAGAATATACAATCGATGAAACCATAAAAACAATTTTGGTGCCAAAAACTGTATTATAGTCATTATACACAATGAGGTAAGCAGGTAAGCATCATTTACCAGTGCCAGTGTTTCCAGCGACCACACGATACTTGAGTCCCATCGATTGAAACTTTTGGAGGGCGGTGAAAAGAGAGTTCAAATCCACAGCTTTGACCCACTGCTCCCCAGACTTCAAGGCCAAGTGAATGGGTATGGGCAAAGTTTCGAAATCGTCCTCAGTCTCCGCAGAGTCGTCACTTTTGTCCTGTCCCTCGGACTTTTTACAGGCGATTTGCTTACCTGGGCACGGACAACCAGCACACGAGCCCTTTTGCAATTATTTTTCATTTTTAACAGCTTCCAGTTATTTAATCTAGCTTTAGTGCTCAATGTTTCAATTGAATATGCATGTATTGCATAATATTTTATTACGTTTACATCTCCACATCTACGACGAAGCTCTTCAGATGCATCCACAGCCATGGATTTCATTGCATCGATAATTGGACGGTATCCTGTGAAATTTAAAGCAAACAAAGTTTGTTCAAGAACAAAAAGTATGCACAATGCAGTGTCAAACATGAGTAGAGAAAGGTTTATTAGACAAAAAGCTGACCAGTACAACGACAAATATTTCCATCCAAACTGTCCTCAATATCCTTGACCATAAGCTGCTTCTTTGATTCCATCATCCCGTACATATTCATGACCCATCCAGGGGTGCAAAATCCTAGAAATAAGTAAGCGTATGTACATAACATTTGTATTATGATAGAGATTCGAAATGTTTTCCCCAAATTACTCAAAGTTTAATTTTTGTTTTCTTGAATTTCTTTTCAATATCTTTAAAAAACTTACCACATTGAGTTCCAGAGAAATTGATCATACGCTGCTGAATAGGATGAAGTCCTGTTTTGGTGCTACCAAGATTCTCAATTGTCGTTATGTTCCATCCTTCACAGCCAAAGAGAGGCATAAGGCACTGTAAAGCAAAAAGCAAAAGACAAACATTTTGTCTCAAAATGCAATAAAATTTCCACAATATTTTATAGAAGAATTTAAATTTTTGTCAAACCGAATTAACTGTCCGAGAAACATCCATTCCAGTGTTGGGATCCCGAGTTTTTATGGTGACACAACAAATTCCACAGCCGCCTTCTCTACACATGTATTTTGTCCCTTTAAGACCTGCCCGATCCCGGATGAAATCTACGAGTAGGGAGTTGGGCCCAAAACTGTCTGTGTCCGTGTTCACTAAATATAAAAAGACAGGCATAGCCATATTATTTAAAGGGGCTGTTTAAAAACCACGCTAGGAACAGTCAAAGTAGGAAGAAAATTTACCCATGTATTCTTTGCCATTGATCCAAAAGCTGACGGAATTTTTCTTGACATTTTCTTCACTGGTGACACGAGATTTAATATTTACATAGATCAACAATAGAATACATCAATTATATGTATATCATAATCATAAGAAAACAAAAGAAATCACAAATACGAGACATTTTAAACTACGGTATTACCTTTGCTGAACCAAACTTTGCTCAGCGCCCATTTTTGACAGCAAAAGTCCTTAAAAATCCTCCAAAAACGTAAATTCTTTCCTTGCGAATAGTAACAAACTAGACTTGTGAATTTGATGAATTTTTTGGTGTCAACACGAGCTCAAAATCTTTGGGCTTCAATAAACAACTTGATAGGCTAGATGGTGAAACGTACCGAAGCAAAGTATAACTTAACTAGTATGACCAGATCATGTGAAGTATTTACTAAATAATATGTTATATGTGCAATACTATCCTGATCTTACTTTATTGCTGCTCATGTGAATGGGTTATTAGGCTATGAAAAATAGATGTTATGTCCAAAACTGTATATTTTGCAGTTTTATTCACGTTTCATATTTTTGCGAGTTCATGAATCTCCTTTATTCTATTCATATTTTTTGCCATTATTTTGACATGGTTGTACTGTAAGTGCCTTAGTTTTGAGCTTTTCAAAACATTTCGGACGTAGACATAGCCTTTGTGCATCTGCATGCTTACATGTTACATGACCACATTACACATTGTACATTATCTAACGACATATATTTTCTTTTTACTACAAAAAATACAAACGTAATATGCATTGTATGCATAATTTGCATGCGATTTGATATTTTTTCCTTGAATATTGTAAGCCCAATATTATTATGCTCAATGTAGTTTAATGTTTAATATTAGTACATTGTAGACTTTATTCAGGAAATGACAAAAATAAAAATATTATATACAAAAACATTCATAAATACTTGGAATCTATGTTACAAGTTGAAAGCAAGTTATTGAACACCAGCATGGTAAAAAATGGATTAAATCTGTAAACAAAACCAGGTTTAATTTTTTTGAAAAAACAAAACTAAAATGTTTCTGTTGTTTGGAATTAAAAATAAACTTGCTCGTGAATCATGAAAGCATGTTTTGGGGGCCGGAAGTTCATTTAGTTTATTGTACACACTCTGGACGCGAAAACAAACACCTACTCTTGTGTTGTCTGCTTCTATGTTTACACATATAATATACATATGATATTATGAAGAGAAAATGTTGTCAAAAATTTGCGTGGTTTTAGAATTATTAAAAAATTAATACACATTCAAACATCCTATACAATACATTCATGTTGTTTTTGTTTTCAATAAAGGCGATCTATTGTCATCTATGTATCAAACAACGGGAAACAATTTAACACTACATATGTACATAGCACATTATACATGACTGCCTAGAACAATTAAGCAAATGCAAATGGTGAATGAATAATATGTTGTACACAATAATACTGAATATAGAAACAATAGAAACTTTTGTCGTCAAGCTATGAATAAAAATGAGGCAATAATATCACAACTTTTCTAGGTTTAATCTTTCACTCTTTCAATTGTTGCCATACAATATGACGAGCACGAACTCTGCGTTGCGTGTAATTTTACTCTGTCAGTATGCATATTCCATTTTACGTTTATACATTGCACATAATATAAATTCAAATCAGTGTATGCCTGACTCTGTATACTGTATACCGTTGTTTATATACAAAATTTCTGATTTCCCTACAATTTTTAAAAGTTACTGAATTTCAACCAGTAACTGGTGTCAATAATTTGGTTCACAAAAATTATTCTTGTGACTTTTCCCATATCGTATCTTGAAATTCTTGATCTTATATGTGATGTCACTATCGCTGTTTGCTGTTGTATTTTCAAGTAAATGTGAGATCGTCTTCAAGTTTCAAAGATGTATTTTTCATGGCGAAAAATAAAAATGAGCTGATCTTTGAACGGCCATGAAGACGACACAACATGTAAATGGAATGAAGGCAGGGTCAACTAAATAATATTTATGGACTGTAAATTAAATTGATAACTCGATTTCACATTAAGAATGATCTTGAGACTTTTCTGTTGATACTCATAGCAAAATTAATTTTGGCCATCAGCTTCGTTTATAGAAAATGTCAAAAGTAGTTGACTTCTAACACGTATAAGCGACGGTAATGGTCAAAATCAATTCGCAAAAATCACAAATTCAAAATCCAGTTTCTTTCCAGTTTCTTCACCTTTCTCCGGGTCCTTTGAATTTTGAAGAGAACTTTTTTCTCCGACCCTGTCCAACGACAATATGTAGGTCCGGAATGAAAGGAACAAGCCTCAACCTGATTCATTTTTTAATTTTAACCTAAGGAATAGTAGCACAGACATACGAATATGAAATATGAATTTAATATTGTATTATAGTTATACATACTATGTGCATACGAACAAGTTATACCGATCCATAAAATTCGTACGTCTAAATATTATACGATAAAATAAGAGAGAGAGAGAGAGCAAGAGAATGAGAGGTCTAGACGGTTGTTCATTTAAAACGTACGTATGTATTTTATATATTGTATACAGTATGCACCATGACATCACCTTATATATAGCACACTTGTACATTTATATCCGGCAGTAAAAGTCCCCCTGTTTTGCCAATAAAAATAAATACAAATGCTATATATTCAATATTTCACGCTTTTCAATACAAAATAATGTAGGTACAATGCACTTACAACTCTTACAAGGTAATACACGTATCATAGCAAGATACAAGAGGCAAGAGAAAACTACGTTTTACATTATACACAAGCTGAACACTGAACACGTATAACATAGATAAATATAAGCAGAAACATTGTTTCATTAGTCATTGTTATGAGCAGTACAAAACGGAGACATAAAAGTTTGCATTCTCTTTTGCTCCCCTGTTGTCTAGTGTGTTTGTTATTTGCAAACAATTGGCTCGTAAAATGTAAAATGTTTTACGCGACTCCATTTTCATGTTTCATGTTCCGTGAGATGAGGGAGAGAAGCTGGTTCCAACTTCTACTTCACATCTACTTCAATATGCATGTAAAAAATGTATTAAACATTGTACACACAAATTTTGTAGTTAATTGTCAAGCATTCGCAACTGTTTAAGAGGGTTTATCTGTGTACTTTGTACAGTAACTATCATGACTATAAAAATGAATTTTATCGCGTACTCCACATATTGACTCGGAAAATAAAAACAATTAAACGTATATACGTCAAAGAGTTTTGGTCAATAGTCAATTTCAGTTCAATATGCATAATAAAATAGTAGGTTTATTTAATACTTGGTTACTATGTATTTACCATTGCCTAGTACAATAAAAAAGAGAGCGTCTGCTAAAATCATTTAGAATTTTAAGTTGCTTGTCGCTTACTTCTTGCATGTTATACATAATATGGCCGTGGCACATTGCATCCATACATTGAGTTTGACGCTGTACATATGCACTGTAATATAGTTAATTGCATGTATGAGGGTTTTTTCTTTTGTTATATGCAGAAGCTCTGTGATAGTATACTTAATGATATTATGTGTACAGTGTACATATAGGCTACAGGTTACTTGGACCGAAGTTTATGAATACCTATGATTTAATTGCACTTACGATTAGTTCCTTGTGTATTGTAAAACAAGCGCGGCATCATCATTATAATATGCCTTTTGCTATTTATTATTTTAATTACACTTAAATTGCCTATTTGCTACTCCTGGCTCCTGGCTGACTCTCGGGATTTTGAATGTGAACGTTTTACGTCAGGCAAGTGCAAAAATGATGGAGAAAAAAATGAGTGTCAAACGGCGAATGACTTACATAGGTACTAGGTACATTTTACATTGTGGTGTGTATAGATTATAGATACTGATCATCAATTCAAAACTCAGAAAAGATATTGTCTATTGTTTAAGGTAATGGTTCAATGAGATAAAAGGTATAAGCCAAACTTTTAAATGCAGGACAGCATTTAAATGTTAAACATACTTACACAATTTTCATGGAACACATTCCATGAAAAATGAGTACATGTAGTGTATAGTGTAAAAAGTTATGCATATTACATAATAGGAGCATAAAACTACATACCGTGTTGGTGCATTAAGCAATTTTACCCTTTGAATTAAGCAGCGATAATTGATGCACAAGAAAATTGAAAAATTAGTCAAAGCTTTTCGAACGTCATTTTTGGATTCTAGAATCCAAAAATGACGTACGGGAAGTTTCCACAATACACATACGCAATACTCAATACAATACACATACACCTATGAAACTAAATGATTTGGTTTAGCATGAATGAGGCATGAATATTCAGTAGAGGGAGAAGATTAAGGTGGGAGATAAAAAGTGAAGAAGATTTTTCCAGTTTTATGTGGATTCCCCCATGTATCGTTCATTCCGCTTTTACTGCGACTTATAATCGATCTTATAATCTGTTAACGGCAGTATCAATGGAAAGGTATTTACAATAGAAATATGGTCAGGAGTTTTCTCCTTAAAATAAAACGGTGCTGTGGAAAAGGAGACAGAAGAGCAGCGAGTTTTGACACGGAGGATCGTCTCTGCAATCCAAGTGGCTTATTCACAAGTCCAGTCTGTAATTGGCAATTGGAAATATAGATATTTCTCCCCGCAGTAGATCTCTCGCCATTTAAAAACATGGTAAAATTTGAAAAAGTTTCTTTCTGTACCCTTTGATCATTTGATAGTGCTAATTTCTCTTCTTTTATTAAATTGACAAAAAATGGTTATGCATAATATAATGTTGTACATACTATAGTCTAATAATTTTTCTCTTCATGTTAGGCTGTGTCCAAATCAACTTGTCGACTTTCTTCGATCTCCACCCTGGTTACTATCTCTACCCTTGTGGTACTAATTACAACTGGCGTTGATTCAGCACCAGCAGAGGTACCAGTTGGACAAGATGTGGGCGAATCGCTGTCGGTGGTGGGGGTCCCTTATGACATTGGAACAGAGTTAGAACTGACCTTGAATAGACAGAAAAGACACCAGTGGTACCCAGCTTTGGACAAAAATGCTGGTTATCCCACTCCGGATCCATTTGATGTGTCTGACCTCTACCCCAAAGATCCCTGAATGAAGAACGATTTTGCATATGTTTAATGCAATATTACATAATATGAATACTTGCTATATAATTTTATGTATTATTTTAAATTAGCTCATCTCATGATTTTGACATTGTTCCTAAGTTCTATCATGTCTTTTTATACTTGTACAATACTATGCGCAGCCTTATATTAGAGCTGCAGTAATCAGCTGCACTCAACAGACAGTTGCAGAAAACATTGCAGATTGAACCATTGACTGACTTATGTAAAACTGTAATAGCTATTTTCAACTTTTAAACAGTACTGTGTGTGTAAATACATTATTACAGTTTACTCAAACAGGGCGCACTGCAAACTATTTTGAAAGAATATTGCTTTTGCAAGTAAACCAATCAAAAACAAACACAAACCAAGTGATTTTGTTAATGCATCAAATTAACAAAAATTTAAATTGAATTGTTATTGCTGTAACTTTAACTTCTAAATACATAATAAGGCGAAACCCGATGACGTTGCAAGATTCATTGTAAGCCTACAGCTCATTGAAAATACAAATTTTCGTTACAATTGCTGTGCAGTTGGTCCAAGTCACCAGCTGACCAACTGCACAGCAATTGTAACGAAATTTTGTATTTTCAATGAACTGTAAGCTCACAATGAATCTTACAACGTCATCGGGTTTTGCCCTAATGTATTATAGTGCCACTTGTAAATTGTAAACAAGACAATATCTTAAATAATTAAACATTTAAAATTTCAAAATGGCAAATTTATTTATTTAATTTAAATTTTATAAATCCACGGTTCAGATTTGAGAGGTTCGTCGGATGAGCTTTTCCTTAAAACAGCACAGTCGTATTTGAGGAAATTATCCTTGCCAACAATGGGAGCCGAAGGACTGATCATGTATTGAGGCTTAGTGCTCTTTTGACCTTGAGTCTCTTCTTCATCCTCCTCCTCCTCCATATCTTCCTCTTGCTCTACTTTGTCCTTCGTCATGTTCACCCTTGACCTTGACTCCACGGACTTGGTTTTTTCCTCTTTAACTTTGTAAGTCCCTATTTTTCTTTCAAGCCTTGTACTTGGAGCTCGACCTGGACTTGGCCTTGAATTGGGGTTGATCTGCTTCTGACTCCTTGTTTTTGCGTTAAGCTGCCTGTGGCTTCTCGTTTTTCTCTTTGCCACCCTCGAAATGCCAACCTTTGGACCCTTGTTCTTAGTCTTAGGTTTACTCTTACTCTTCGGGATAGCACTCGTTGTAGGTGACACCGGACTAACGATTTCATCATTAAACGGAGACAGATCAAAAACCACTGAGGACATGGCCTTCTTCTCCTGCGGTTGGGATCTTGGGCTCATATTGCTGTTCCCTTCATTCTTTGGCACGGGTGAAACTGCATTCTCTTCTTTATCTTGAGCCACTATGTTTTCATGGTAGAATCGTGGAGTTTGGTTCGACTTTGACTCACTCTGCATTTGATTTTGACTTTGATTTTTTTGCTGTTCCATTGACTTTGATCGCATAGATTTTGGATCAACGATACAACAAACCAACGTTTTGTTAGCGCTGTAGTTGGGCAGGGAAGAGTTCCCCTTGGGGATTTGTCCACTTCCTTGTGATTCTGTGGTGGGATTTGGAGATGAGGCCATTTCCGTTTCGTTCAGACCGTCCATTTTATTCAATTCATCGAGAAGACAATGCGCTTGTTTGTTGTCTGCTCTATTTGTCTCTTGATTGTTGACGTTGTTGGTGTTTTTAAAATTTCGATTGTTACTGCTGATTACTTTGTCCACAGCGATTTGCTCAGGTTCGCCGTCCAGAGAGTGAAGAATAAATTTTCTTTGGAATTTTTGCGACTTTATTCGATACGCCCGATTGTTATTGTCCGTATCTACATTATTTCCATCATTGCTGTTAATAGGGCAAGAAGTCCCCATGGAAGAAGTTCCGCAACATTCGGAGGACCTTGCAAGGGATTTGGACTTTGATTCTTCTCTGCTTTGTCGTCTGGAAGTTGAAGCCGAATTTAAATTTGACCCTTGGTTATCATTATAGTTATGGTTCGAGTCCAGTGGCTGAGAAGGACAGCATTTAACTGTGGGCTGATTGACGATGCAACAGCGTTCAAGGGGACTTGAAGACCTTGACTTGTTGTGGTTCTGATTATCTTCAGCGTTCGAGCGAAAATTCCAGTTTTCCATCCAACAAGTGCCCGGGTCATGGATGTTGTTATTGTCATCTTCATTGTCATCGTCGCCGTCATTATTATTGTTGTTGTTATTGTTTCGGCCTCCGTTTTGGTTTACATTGTCTTCTCGGATTCTAACAGTAGTCTTGGACCTTGTCTTTTGATTTTTAGCATCCTTTGGACGCCGAACCATTTCTTTTTTCCCCGATTTGGGTTTACTATTACTATTAAACCGGTCATCACTATTGTCATCGGAATGGTTGTGAGACTTCTTGCTGTAGTCATCACTTGAATTGTCATCTGTGTCTTTACTGTCTCCCTTTTTAGTGGCATCACTGTCTGCCTCCGAGTCAGTACTGCTCGAGTCAGAAGATGAACGTTTAGCCGAACTCCTGGTTGAACTGTTAGTTGACCTCATGGACGAACTCTTAAGAGAACTGCTCGTAGCACTAGGTTTAGAACTCTTTTTCCTCGTGGGAGTTGGTTTTTTATTGTTTTTGCCTGGATCTATTGAAATCAGAGGTCAAGGGTCAAGCTTCAAATTAAAATTTAAGTGAAATTATAAGTGAGTTATATATTGTTGTAAATTTTGAAGGTCAAACATAAAACATAACAAAAAGGTGGTTACAGAGTACAGAAATTTCTTGGTTGGTTCTAGACATACTTGGACGTACTTGGTGGCACTTGACATGGTTGTCCATTACCGTTGGGCCACACGCACATGGGCAGCTGAGGCATACAATAGCCCATGTTCATGGGCATTGCCATGCCCATACCCCCCATCATCATCATGGGGTTGATACAGGGCATGGGCATTTGAAGGGGCATCGTTGTGGCGGGAAGGCTTTGAAAAGGGTTGGCTGCAGAAGGTGGAGGAGGCGGTGGAGTTGGCGGGGTGAGATTTTGAAAGGGGTGACATGCAGGCATAGCAGGCATAGCTGGCGGTGATGGAGGGGCGGTTGGTACACACTCTGTGGGTCGACTCGGAAGACTTGAGGGTGGAAAAGTCCGGTTGCTGGGTGGCGGCCCGGGCATTGGTTTGCCACCACAAGGTTGTTCGCGAACGGGTCGACAAGGGATGGGTGGTGGGGCTGGTGGACAAGGAGCTCCTTTCCTACATGGCGGACCACATCGTGATGTAGGAAGAGGGCAAGGGAAATTTTGAGGCTGGTAGATGGGGCCTTGAGGGAGGCAAAAGTTACCGTTCATAGGCATCATAGGCATACCCATGCCCATCTGGTTCATCCCCATGGGCACTCCAGCCATCGGCATTTGCATTGTCGGCATTTGACAAAAGTTGTTATTGTTGTTGTAGGCTCTCATAGCGGGTTGGAATTTTGAACGACAACGCATATTCGGAGGGGGAGAACGATGTTGGCTCACATGCGACGAATGTTGGCTGCTTCCCGTATTTGTATTATTATTCACATTGTCACTGTCTGACTTTGATGTAGTTGTGTTGCCGCCACTACCACTGGCTGAGTGACTGCCACTGCCGGAGGAAGCCATTTGCGCGGTAGTTGTAGGGCAAGGTGAGGGTCAAAACAAGGATTTCAAGTAGACATGCGATAGTAAGAGGGTATTAGGTGAGTGCTGAGTGAATGTGCGTAATGGTTCAACCCATGATGAGGCCCAATTTCCGGTCACCCAGCGTCTTCCTGTGGACCCAACGATGTTCCAGGCCAAGGGGAGGAGTGATGACTGTGAACTGGGAATTTGAGGGTCATTGTAGCGTATTGTGAGTAATTTACTGCGCACCGTGCAATATCAGTGGTTTGATTGAGCAATAAGTAGTCACATTTTTAATGGGATAAAATGGGAAACAATTCCTCCAGTGTCCAGTGTCCTCAGCGGTGCAAGAGCAAGCAAAATAAAATTCAAAAATGCAAAATTCTTGAATAAATTGAAAAATAAAAAGATTTTCGGAAATTTTACGAATCATAATTTTTCCATGGTTTTTTTCCGGTATTTAAATTCAATTCAATTTCAAATTTCAATGTATGATGTATGTAGCTACTTGTGTACTGTGTACTGCAACAAACTCACTTTCAAATTCAAATTTCAATCATTTTTGCACATTATTTTATTGTTGGTTTTTGCAATTTGCAACCTTTTTGCACATAACATGTTTGCAAAAATTTTGCAAAATACCTATCCAAATCTAAATCCAGGCGATCATCGTTTTTTTCGTGCTTCCTCAGAGGAAGTTCCTCTCAAAAATGCATAAAATAAAATGTCGTTCAAAATTAAAGCAGTCGTCGTCCACTTTTTAGTGTTCTCACGGGCGGAAATCGTTTCAAAATCCAAAAAAAAGGGGGCCAAAATCGACAACAATGCATGATTTGATCCAACTAACGAAGCATCCAGCGCAATAATATTCTCACTCAAAATCTAAGCATGGGAACCTCATTTAAGGAGAGAACTTGGACAAAATCATAGGAGTCTTTTGCATTCAACGTCAACCCTCACAAACCCAATTCCAATTCAATATAATTATTCCTCCTTTTGATTCCAAGTGTGTACATTATCTTTCTTGAGATTCAGGGAGTAACTCTTTTTAAGACAGCAGTGGTGAGACTGCTTCAAAATGTGCACAGTCTCAATAATTTCTCACAAATCAGAGCTAGAGCAAGGTGATTTTAATCAGTGACGTAATTAGACATGGAATAATTAATTTGACCCGCATTTTTATATTAGGAATATAAAAATGTCTTTTTCTTTTTTAATTCATAATTCTCTATCAATCTTTAGAAACTATTCAAGACAACATCTGCATTTCAACTCTACAAAATTTGCTCAAGTTGGGGTATGGTCCGTGAGGCTTGTCGCTTCCGAAGAGAGAGAAAAAATGAGGTCCCCTACGAGACCAAAGTAACCATCGTGTTTGACGCCAATGGACAGCGAATCGAAGAGAACCTTAACGAGCATAAAATCCTTGGTGGAGATGCTAGAGTACTGCAAGGCGCGGATTTTGTCCCAGTTCCCTGGAACCCCTTTCATAACTCTCCCCTTCTCGTCCAACTCCAGTCCATGCAGCCCTCGTTGGCCCAAAACCTAGCCGGCGCTTTCCTCACCGGTGCCAACCCTCTGTCTTTCCCTTGGTCAGGTGCGTGTGGTCAACTGGGTCAAGCTATAGCAGGTCAAGGCGCTCCTTTTGGATGCCCACCAACTTCCGGGGCCCTGGGAGGAGTAGTACCCCTCTCAGGTCTCCAGGCTACAGGACAAAATTTACCACAACAACAACAACCCCAAAATTTACAAGGCCTATTACAACTGTTGCTACAAAGCCAAGGTCAAACTCCTCAAAATATTGTGTGGCGTGGTTGTGGGTCTCACCCACGGGGTTGTAGCGCTGCTCCACGACCGGGGATAGAAGGAAACGGATCATCCTGTGCACCTGCTTCAACTAAATTCGTGTGTAAAAAACAAAGCTCGTCTTGGTGTTGCCGGCCTCAAAGAGTTCCTTCAACCCCTCGTTGCAAGAATGGAGGCCCCTTATGTAAATTTCCGGTGCCTTACCTGCCACCTCACCAAAAGTATACTGGGGGCAAAAATTCCAGACTTTGTCTCGACAAAAGTCAGATTCGGCAGGTCCTGGGTAGTCTTCCCACCTGTCGAAGAAGTCGGCGACGAGTCCGCGGCCTCCCCTCCTTCTCCAACTGTAAGACCAGACAGGAGGAGTGCCAAGGTCAAGGTCAAGGTCAAGAAAATCCGTGTCCACCCTTGTCTTGTGACCAACTGGTGGAACTCCAAAAAAATTTGCAACGACTTCAGCAACTACGCTGCGCTTTGCAAAATCAGTGGCTGCCGCCGTCTCCGGCCGTGGCACCAGAAGGTTCAAATCATGATGGAGAGTCGACCAAAGGAAGTTCCGAAGAATCTGAATTTAACTTGGCGATGGTGAGAATGTCTCTTGCCTCGGATTCTATACAATCCGGAAGTTCGGATTCCCCATACGAATCGAAACGAAACTCCCTTACAGAACCTGAACCTCTAGCCGTAGAAAATCCTGTAGAACCATCTAAAACGGGACTAGATTCTAGTGGAAAATCTCAACCGTTTGAAGATTTTCCTTTTGAAACAAAAACATTGAGCAAGACATATGTAACGGAGAGTGTTTTACAAAACGGATACAATAATCCCCAGGAGCCCAATGTACCTACTGCTCAACCTACGAGGAATCCTACACAGCCTCAACCTCAACCTTTGCAGCCTCAACCTCAAAATGTGCAATCTGCATATTCTAGCTCAAGTTCTGGCTCTGGCCCACATGCAGGTACTCCATTCAATATTTAAGTACCAAAATTTCCGGATTTAAAAAATCCAGCTCATTTTCTGTTCATTGCTAAATCATACAGTTTTGTTTTTTTCTTAAAGAAATAATGCAAACATATTTTCTTCTCTTTAAATCAGGAATATACTCCATAGGCACGGGCAAGTCGTACATAACGGACAGCCATTTAAACCTACTGGAGCCAAACAGACACCTTCAAACTGAGGATAATCCTGCAAGTACGCAAAGTCGTAATTCACAGCCGCAAGCTTTACAATTTCAAGATACACAGCGTCGGGATTCATTATCTCAGCGTCGTGATTCATTATCTCAGCGTCGTACTTCAAACCCTCAAGCTTTAAAGTTTGAGGTTGTGAACTTTAAAGATTTACCACCTCAAAATACACAGCGTCGAACTTCCCGAACTTCAGAACCTCCCAACCTTTTAGAACATCACGCTTTAAAACATCCACATCGACCTAGTCATGACCATTCTGACGAAAACAAAAGTAATTTGTTCACGATAAGTTATGGAAATTAAAAATTCTATTTTATTGTTCAGTTCATATTGTTGTGTACACACTTTCTTTAAAGAAAAAATCAATGATAATAATATACAAATGAACTCATGTTTGTATCCCTTTTCTGCAGTAATCTACGCGATAGGCCCAAGCAAGTCGTTCATAACTGACAGCGATTTAGAACTACATTTGGCTAACCAGGAGTCGGATGAACCCGTCGAAACGTCGGAGATTACGACGACGGGAGCTGACGACGATGGGAAGGACAACAAGGGGGTCCAAGCCAATTGCATCGTCTTTCATCCCGTAGGGTGCACCCAAACGGAGGATCAAGCCCCCATTTTGTGTCAACTAAATTCCTACCACAGTGATCTGGATATCAATTGCTGCAGAATTCTCCAAAATTTCGATAGATATAGAAGTAGGAGGGACGGCGTCTGTGACTGCGACTCGGACGACATGCCCACCAAGAAAAAGTTGAAGCTGGAAGATGCTACGGGGAAAGATGGTGCGGGAAAAGATGGCGTGGGAAAGGGTGGTTCGGGAAAAGATGCTGCGGGAAATCCTATCAAAAGAGGGACTAGTTTAACCGCCATGGAAAAACGAGGTGAAAAGGGGAAAACGCCGATCTATAATGCTTTTATACCTCCAGGCTACTGCTACATACTCTCGTCTGCCTGTCCGACCCCGGGAAACCTGTCAGCTCAATGCGGAACAGCCCAGAATTTCAATAGGAATAATTATAACGGGAATAATAATTGTAGTTGTGTTTGTGGAAGTGGAAGTAATAGAGGACTTGCTTTACCCAGACTTCCACCTAAACCTTGTGCACAAAAATCCAGGACTTGTTGCTACTCTTGTGGACGATGTCAAGACACGCGGATTGAGATGCCATTGACAAATCCTGCCACCTGGCGTACTTCCGGGATAAGTAACACTTCCATTCAACAGTGTCCACGTCGAACCAATAGTAGTAGCTATTGCGGCAACAGCTACAGTGGAAATTCTTGCAACCGCTGCGCTATTAATAGTAATAATAATTGTCAGAGAGTTTCTCCATTTAGAAAGCCGCTACCCGTTCCACCTGCCCCTCCGCTTCGAAATCAAAATCAACCCTCGACCAACTCCCAAACAAATGTGTGCTGTCGACCCTCGGAACTCAACATGAAAAATTTCGAGAGTTCTCGAATGGCTTTGGCAAATTGCACAAACCAGGATGGAAACGTCCTCATTGTTCCCAGTGCCTCACTCATGGCCTTACTCAAAGCCAATGCTCTGAATGAAATCCTTGAGGGCGACGGGATTCCTCCACTGCCCCCAAAAGCCGCGGCCAACGAGTATGGGCCAATGTACGGTTCGGACCAGTTGATGCAGAATCAGAAACCCATTTACGACCCAAACCAGTTCCAGCTTGGGCAAAATGAAGGAAATCTGGGATTTGGTGCCTTGACTGACAAGATGAGACCACAAAGGCAGCCCATGCAAAGTGCTCAAGAGTACGAAAACAATGTTCTAGACTTTTTTTAAATACTCTAATGATCGCCTTCTTTTTATTTATACAAAAATTTTAATACTAGGTCGGTGTCTCCTCAGGATGACTTGATGAATCGGGGAATTTTTAAGCCGATTCCGCCGAATGAACTTTTTGTTCAAGGACAGGGACTGCTGCCACCGGGTTTCGGGGGCAATGGTAAAGTTGGAAAAATCATTTTGTTCGTAATTTTGTTGGCAACCTCCACATTTTTGCCATAAAAACATAAAACATGAGTTCATTTTTGTTTGCGCAGGATTTTATGGTCAAGATGGCGCATCAAATATGTGCCGTGGCATGTCACCAAATGGTCAAACTGGCCCTAATAATAGTATGGGTATGAACTTGAATGGACAAAATCAAACCCCTGCCTTCATTTCTCCTCAGTTCGCGGGACAATTTTGCTGGGACCCAAATACTTTGGGGCCAAAGGTCACCAACACAAGCCCCAGTTCAAGTTACAACGCAACCCCACGGGATGGCCAATCTCCTGGTGTCAAAAGTAAAAACTATGCTTGTCCACTCAAAAGAGGTATAATACCTCCACCTTCAAATTGCAAAGTAGTTACGGATCGTTACAGACTTTCTCCCTCATCTTGCCGTCTGTGTCCTTGTCCTTGTCCTTGTCCACTTCGACCTCCATCCGCATTGAGCAAATTTGGTAACATGAATCCGAGTTCAAGTTGCAAGAATCCTTTGCGAGCCCGGTGCAAGCTGGGACGTAGACCAAGATATTCAGCTGCAAGCTGCAGCAGAGGACCTTTGTCTTGTATGCAAACGCCGTCGCCAACATATTGCTGTGCACCAAAAAGTGAGACTCCGACGCCGTCTTCGCTCAGCCCCTGCCCAAGTTTGCCTCCTCAACAAATGGGGAAGTTAAAAAATCAAGAATATTATTTGGTGCCGATGAACGAGTGTTCTGACGGACTCGAAGCCATGGATGATCCCTCACTGGCAATGGCGGATGGAGCCGAAGAGTACATTGTGATGCCCGCAAAATTAATGAGGCAAAGACTGTGCGCTACCAGGAGAAGAGACAATATGCGGATGTAACTGTACAGTAAAAAAAGAAAAATGTAACCAAAAGGCGCTGACAATATTATTGTTGTTGTAAATAATTGTAATAAAAAATTTACAAGTCAGTAAAATTTATAAATTTGGCAAGAATGGGGTAGAAAATGATGAAAAATCAGCACTGCATTCTCAGAGTATTCTTACACACACGAGACTGATTACGCAGCTTTATTCTTTGAGCAACCATTTTGTCTCCGGATATTTTTACTAAGATCAGAAATTTTTATCATGATTCTTATTCAATATTATTCGGACAATGTATAAGCATGACTTTTGAATTTAAAAGAAGGGAAGCAAAAGCAAAACCGATCACTTGAGTTCATTCTTATGGCTAATGGCGGCCATTATTTATTATGTGTGAGCAGCGAGCATTGAGCATCATATTATACTGTGATGAGTTCTACATATTATGTATTTATGTGAGCATTTTCATGGTCATGATCATTCCTTGTCCAAAGTCTGTATCAGTAAAGCACACTCAACGCTTGATGAGTATTTACTAGAATGTAATGCTTTTTTTGTATATTAGCCCACACAAAACATTTATACATTTTACTTTTGTCATTTAGATAGGTAAAAGACATTATGCTTGTGTACACATTACACATATTATGTAGCTGACTGGAATAGAACCATACCATGCAGTACTTTTTATCTTTGTTAATTTTAAAGTACATACACATGTACATAACGACAACGTCCTTGAAAACCATCAAAGCTATGCATAAACGCAACGCACATATTATTATGATATCTTATTATGAGTGTACATGGTTAGGTAAATATTATCATCTAAGTACTTGGATGTTTCGAGCATTTTAACTAGGCCCATTACATCATAAAAATGATTTGAGATTTGAAGTCCGAGTTTTGCTGTGTGAAGCCGATGCATGTTGAGTGTTTTAAGTTATGAAAAACGTATTTCTGTCAGTTCTGTAGATTTGTGTAAGTGTATCTCATTTGTAGCACAATTGTCATAAATAAAGTTAAAACTGCTAACTGTCATTCAAAATGTTGGTCCAATTCGTACTTTTCTGTGTCACGCTGTACACGGTAAGTCTATTAAACAATAAATTAATAGTAATGTTGTCATTTCCTAAGATTTTTATCGTGGGACAGTGAAACTAGAAAACTAACGATCAAATTTTATTATTTCAGTTGTACTCGCTGTTGAAGCCAAAGAGACCTCCCAACTTTCCTCCAGGTCTGTAACTTGATCATTGCAATACAGTAGAGGTCATTCTGGTTAAATATTCAATTAAAGTTAAATGCTTAAATAATATCAAGATTATTATTGTTATCTTAATTAAACTGAACTCAGGTCCAGAGGCCTATCCACTCGTGGGCTCTGCCTTAGCGCTATTTAAATTAGATAAGACGATTCCGGGAGCATGTGAAAAATGTGGGGAGGTTTACGGACCAGTTTGTGGACTTTGGATGGGAAAAAACCGAGCCATTATTGTGAATGGATGGAAAACTGTGAGAGAAGTCTTAGCCAAAGAAGAATTCAGTGGTAAGTGCTAAATCTGATATGTAAATGTGCATGGGAGCATCAACTTACTCAATTATTGCGCAAAACTAAAAACGATTGTTTTCAAAAAAATGTATTATTTTCATCAAAAGGCAGACCACCACTCTTCTTTAGTCGTCATCCTGTACTCAACAAGGAACTGGGTAAATGTTTGAGCTACACATCAATATTGTATCACTGTATAACATTGTGTTTAAACTTATGCATATTATCATTATTATTATTATGCTGTATCAATTGATTGATTTTTACTGATGCTTTTGGCATGGCTGTTCAACAGGGATGATAATGGTAAGCAATAATGAGCTGTGGAAGGTTCAGCGCCGATTTAGTCTGCGGACGTTCCGTGACTGGGGATTTGGAAAAAGTAGCTTGGAATCTGTGATCCAAGAAGAAATCACGGAAACATTTGAACAACTGGAAAAGAAGAGAACCACTAATAATGGAGTTGTTTGTATCAGCGATGTTTATGGCGTCCCTATCGTCAATATCTTGTGGGCTGTGTTAGCTGGCTTTAGGTTCAAGCATGATGATGAGAAACTAAAAGCAAGTTTTTTTTTGTTGTTTTTCTTTAGAACAATTTGTACTACATAATTAATACATAATAGCATAGTTAAAAAGATAAAGATAAAATTAATTAATTATCATTGTAAATGTTTAGGCACTTCTCCAAAAACTGTATGAAATCATGAGATCTCAAGGACATGTCAACAATATGATTAACGACTACCCATTCCTTCGACACTTGCCGTTTTTCTCCAGTCGCTGGGGTCAAGTTTTGCGTATAAAGGAAGAGCATGAAAAGTTCATTGAAGATGAAATCAACGAGCACATTAAAACTAGAGACCCCTCAGCCCCTCGTGATTTCATAGATGAATACTTGGAGGAAATGGACAAGCAAAAGGGCGACAAAGACACGACTTTCTTCCGGGAGCAACTTGTAAATTTGTGTACCGATGTCTTTACTGCTGGGTCAGAAACGTAAGTAATTTAATTTAACACGTACTCCTCATGCTTTCTTTGTCAATAATAACTATTCTAGAATTTTATAATAATTGATTTAATTTGGGTGTAATTAAAATTAACATTTCAGTACGAGTAACTCCCTTGCCTATGCCTTGTTGTACATGATTTTGCATCCAGATGTACAGGAGAAAGTGTTTAACGAAATTAATGAAGTCATTGGGCAAGATCGCCTGCCGTCATATGAAGATCGCACCAAGTATATACTATAATGTTGTTTAAATGACCTTCATGAAATACCTGTTGTTGAATTCCTAATTTTGATTTAATGCTATTGTGATTTAAAACTTTGCCAGACTTCCATACACCGAAGCAGTTCTCTGTGAAGTTCAAAGGCTTTCTAATATTGCCCCTATGGCTGTTCCTCATTACACCCTTCAAAATACGACACTTAATGGATACTCCATTCCAAAGGTTGATAAGATACATAATATACTATTTTTCGTTTTTCCAACAAAACTCCAACTTTCAAATCATTCAGCTGTATTTTTAATTTTTAATACTTTATTTTATTAGGGCACATGGGTATTTGTCAGCCTCTCCGGTGTGCACATGGATAAGGAGTTGTGGAAAGAACCAGAGCGATTCAATCCCGAACGATTTTTGGATTCACAGGGAAAGTTCAAAGGAAAGCCAGAGTACCTTATTCCGTTCGGCTTAGGTCCACGATTTTGTGTCGGAGAGTCATTGGCTAGAACAAATTTCTTTTTGTTTTTCGCCGCGACGATTCAACGGTATCGAGTTTCTGTTCCAGCTGGCCATGAAAAGCCGTCCACGGAACCGATTTCCGGCTTTACGGTTTCGCCACAGCCATTTGATGGCCATCTTACTCTTCGAACAGAATTACAAACCAAAACCACTTAAATGCTGCATTTTAAATCTTGAATTAAACCAAAAAATGAAACTTTTAATTTGTTTCGTACACATGCATAATACAAATAACTACTTAATTTAAACAACGATTCTTGTTTATTTTACAAGCTGAACCCTTCAGTTTTATTGACTCTGGGGGGAAACCTTGAAAAATAAAAATATACAACCAAATAAATTAGAATTAAGAATTAAGAAAAAAACGTCAATTTGCATTTTTACTATGACCTGGCATTTTTTCTAAACATAATTTGTTTTTAAGACACATCAACTCGTCGGTCATATGCCTTATTCGAGTATCTTTCCAAGTAAGGTCGAGCTTCGTAAATCCTCAGCTTCTTACTCCCGATGGAGGTTTTACGTTGTTCTTTTCGAGAAATTTCAAATTCCTCGCCGGGATATTCATATTCCTCTTCTAGATCTTGGAATTGGAACTCGTCATCGACTTTTCCTTTCCCCACAACAGAGACTTTCTGTTTTTGCTTCTGTTGGGAACGACGCTGGACTTTTAATCCCTTCTTCATGGGAATTCGGTTGGCTATGGGTTTGAAAAAGATTCTTGGGATTCTTTTTGTGGGTGGCTGCATTTCATCCGACTCCCCCTCATCCTCATCATCAAACTGGTCTAATTTACGAAAGTCTGGATATTCAAAGGGATCCTCATCTTCTCCAAAGAATTCATGGTCACTGGGTCTATGAATTTCTTCCTCCTCATCATCATCATCCTCTGCACCAATATTTGATTTTGCTTCCTCCTCCTCCTCATCGTCGTCGTCGTCATCAAAATCAAAGGGATTTCTGGGACAAGGGCACTTTTTAAACAGATTTCCTTTCTCCTTGTCGAATTTGTATTTGTGGCGAACGTGGAGAAGGGCCTTTTTGGCACTTGTTGCAAATGCAAGGGCGGCATTGTAACAGAGTCGATCCAACTCCCCGTCCCCGCCGTGGTGGAGATCCGTGATTTTGCAGGAAAAGATCTCCTTCTCCAAGTACCAAATTGATAGATGATTAATGTGCTGCGAGGCTCTCAAATGTGGGTTTGCTCCCGCGAATTTCAGCGCCGCTATATAAAGCAAAACGGGCAAGGAAACACTGATACATTTTTTACATGCTTCCCTTTTTATTTAAGTTTATTAAAATCGTCGTACTTATCATGGCGGCTAAACTTTTTTACCAGAAAGAGGTTCTTTCTGGTAAAAAAGTTTAGCCGCCATGGTACTTATCAAGTAAAAAGCACACTAAAAAAGGGAAAGAGTATTATTGACTATTTATTATTTGTGTATGTTCATGTTAGTTTACGTGATTATACAATAAAATACTCGCCTTGAAGTCCATGTAGTCGCTCTAGTCGATAATCCAAAATGCCGAGGTAGTAGTAGGGACCGTAGGTAATCGTAACATTTCGAGGAATGAGGTAGAAAAGCTTGTGGCGATCTTTGCTTTTGGTTTTGTATTGACTTGGAACAATAATATCGCCTTGAGTCTCAAAAAAATTCCGGAGTCCAGTAAGACGGGACTCACGATTCGGCACATAACTCAGCTTCTTCATGGCACCCACGTCGGACCATCTTCGTCCATCTGGAGGATCCGGAATGCCACTCACACTGCTTTTTTTCCTCAATGAGTCTCTCCATAGTGTGAGTCGTTGGGATTTTTCCGCAACAAAGGGCTTGTCATCAATGTCCTGATGAAGGTCCTCTAAACTATGGAAGGATTGGAACAGATGCGGATGGAACATCTTAAATGTTAACTACAGCTATATTATTTACATAACATGGCGATTTGCAGCTGTCAATACGTCTCTGGAGGTCCACCACAGAATCGGACGGATCCGGATTTACCGGATCGGATCCATGCGCCCACGATGCCTGCTGATTGCTGATTGCTGATATACCTTTTTGCTTTGAAATTTGACACCGAGTTTTGTATTGGTATTTGTTTTTCAACTGTTTTCAACTTTCAAGTTTCAAGTTTCAAGTTGACTTTCAACCGCAATCGGGGTTTCCCGTGACAACCGCCTTATGCCTTTGTTCTTCTCTTCACTCTTCACTGTTCATTGTTCATTGCTCATTTCTCATTTTGCAGCAAACTGACTGATTCATTGGCATTGTTCGTCCTTCGCTCGTCGGTCGGTTTTCAACTTGGTAAAGAGCAAATTTTCTCGGAGGAGAACTGGAGGAACTGGTACAAAATATAATACACAATTGTCAGTAGTTAGTTCCAATGAGTCGCAGTTCCTGGAGCCGGGGTGACATTAGCAGTCAGAACAAGGAAAGTGCCCATGCTCCACGATCTCTGATGGCAATGAAGGATGTGTCAAATTCCATCATCGAGTCCAAAGCACAGGTAAAACAACAAACAACAAAGGCCAAAGATTCACTTTATCTGGGAATTTGTTCAACGATAAATGATAAAAACAGTGAATTCTCATTGAAACTATTAAAGGGCCAACATTTCACGCAAAAGGAGTCGTCAGCTATGATCGATCAAATGGAACTTTTCAAGTACAAGCTTGGATTGGCCCTTGAAGAAAATGCGGCATTATCGACTAAACTTAAGGACAAGGAAAGAACCATCCTTTCCTTAAATCTTCAGAACAAGGACTTGAAGAAACAAATAACGAAACTCAAGTCAACAGCGAAACCGATTAACGCTACCGGTGAACTCTCAAACTCTACTCCGCTCCCAATGCAAACAGATAGACAGCAAAACTCAAGTCCAAATTTAAAGCAAAAAGGATTTTCAGAGCTACTATCTTCAGAAGCTACAATCAAAATCGAACCCAACCGAACCCATAGAATGCAAAACTTGGAATTCCGACCATCGCGTGAAACAATGTGCGAATATGAACGTTTGTTTGATGATCGATTCCCCACCATTAAGTTCAAGTTTCTCAGTATTCAAGTTCCCGAGGGTGTTGCAGAGCAAGATCCAGAGGAAAAGTCTGGGTTTTGGACAAAAACCCAGGTCACAGCCATGCTTTCGAAGATACTGTTCAACTCTCAAGAAACGTTAACTACAGTGAGCCTCCCGCTGTTTTACGGCTACTTTACCGAGCAAACACAGTGGCCCACCCTGCCCAATGTCAAGACTCTGTTGGTAGACAATGGGGGCAAAATCCTTCCTTCCTTCTGTTTCCCCTCCGATTTTCTGAACAAATTTCCAAACCTCAAAGCGATCCATGTAATCGATGCGCAGATGAAAACGATGATGCGAAAGAAAGTTAAGGATGACAATTTTTTGGAGTCACTCTTCAGCAGCGGGAAGAGAGACAAAATTAGGGTCCGAGAGCTTATCGTGAAACGTCATTTTTCAATTAAAAGTGTTTCCAACTTTAAAATGTTAAAGCGCCTGGAGATTCCTATCGATTTTGATGAGCCAAACTGTGTCGTCCAGACACAGTTTTACAACATTTTCAGCTTGTCAAGGCTAAAGTATCTGAATCTAAGTGTTTTCATCAAAAACTACAATTCGGGGATCAAATTTCCCAGTCTAGATCCAATTTTTACTGGCATGTACCCAGAACATCAATCCCTCTTAAATCTAAAAAGTGAGTACACATATTTCCTTTGTAAAATTACAATAAGTTATACTATCACAAGTGTCAGAACTAACTTTTAAGTATTTCATTTTTCACGTGCATGTATTGCTTGCTGCAGATTTAGAGCTACTGGAAATCAAGTTCACAATTTTGAGACCCGAACTGGAAGAAAATTACGGATTAATTTCTCAAACCAGTGGCGAATCGGCTTTTAAGAAAATGCCCAAGTTGAACGTGATCATTATGCTGGAAAAGCATGCTGCCTCTCCATACTCAATATCCTGGAATCCAAGTATGTATTCTCGGATTATTGTTCATGTGTGTTACAATTTGTATGGAATCAGTGACCGATTAACCTTTTTCTGGCAATTTTCAGGATGGGAATCTCTTTTCCAGTTAATGACTCCGTACGCTCGAATTTTTTTTCAGCAAGAGTGAACAAGGAATATTTTGCAGTTTTTTTTTGTCTATATTACAGTCTATCTACGTGTTTTTGTCCCTTTTTAACGTTGTTCAACCTTTAAGTTGTTTTAAATTCACAAAAATAATGCTTGTTTCATCAAACTTGATTCGTTTGAGTTTTTTGCTCTCTTTGTATTACTCAAAATACTTTAGTTCGTGTTGAAAAGAATTATGGCAGCGTTATTATTTTCAATTGCCAGTTCTTTTCAGACCAAAGAAACTAAAATCAAATGCAAACAATGAAAAATACCGAAGCTCATGATTATAAAATATGTATCATTGAATGTATTTATGAAAACGCCCATGAAAGTTGTGAATAAATAATGAATAAATGTGAGATAATATTATTATGAAATGTATTGATGAGTCAATTAGACAAGTGAATTGAAAGAAATAATGAATGAAAACCTCTTTTCAAGCGTTTTAATTGTCATCATTTTGATAATATTTTTTATTTATGCTGTATTTGTAGACATTAAAACTTTAGTAATATAATATTATCATATTTAATATTATTATAGTACAGGTAGGCTTGAGTGTTGTTCCTCTTTCTCTCTTTCACTTTTTCTTTTTTCCACACTCCGTTTTTGTTTTTTGTTTCACGTCATATTATCGTATCGTACATATTATTCAAATAATACACAAGTAAGTTCTTTAACGTTACTTTTTATATTAAATTCTTATTGTATTGTATTGTTTATTTATTGTTTGTCTAACGATACAACATTATTAGGTACTCTGTACATTTTTCTTTCCTCCTATATGTAATATATCATTAGTATCGTTTATCAATATTTTTGTAGTATTTTAGCAGTTCTAACCCAAAAAGATCAATTAAAAACTATAGAATATTACTAAATATAATATATAATAGTATGTAAACATTATTGCATGATGTCCAACTTCCAACTGTACAGATATAAAACTGAATCTGAAACTTTTCCCATGTAAATGTATGTATAATATTCACGATATTTTTTGTAAACCAACACAGAAAGCAGATAAGGTATTTTAAATGTATTATGTATTTTGTATGTTGCTGATGCTTGTCGTGTCGTTGATTGATTGCATTTATGTTACATAAATGCTGATTTTTTCTATCAGAATCAGAGTGTGTTTTAAAAAGTATGAATTTTCTTCTGCTTTATACAGTATGCTATTTTATTATACACATTAATATGTTGTACATATTTATGTTTTAAATTATGTGAATATGCATATAATATGGATACTTGCTAGATCTAGATAGATTGCAGAAATAACTAATATCATAAGATTCTCAGCTGTTTTCTCTCGTATATAAAATCAACAGGCATTAGAGTACAGTATGCATGCACTTTATTGTACATATATTATGTACAACATGTATTATGTTAATTATGCGATTGTGATGTTTTAATGCAATTAATCCGACTCTGGCGTTTTTGGATTGTTAGACCTGTTATTATAATGATTATTTTGATGATGAAAGTGATTGCCTATAAAATATTCTTCTCTAATTGTAAGAGTATTCTGTTTCAACATGTAAAAAGAAGAAATCAGCAGCTACTCGATGGATATCCATGTAAATATATACGGGTTTTTATATGAGAGGTAAGTCAAGTCTATGTAAATAAGTATTTACATATTATGTGTATATATTATGTATTTATGTGTATGTATATAAACTTTCACTCTGCTTTCTTTTCTCGGACGTAAAACGTTCAATCCAGTATTGTATAAGAATTAATAATAATAATAAGTGTTAAATATTCTTCCGTACATTATTTCATGTAGTAGTAGTATCGTAATAATAATATAGTAATTTTATTTTGTATTTGTAGGTGTTTTTGTAGTTTACGCGCATTCTTAATGATTCTAAAATTAATATTTTTTTAGAGAGATATCATTAAATGATCATTCGTAATAATAATTTTACATTATTACCTATATATTACATAATATTATAATATTTTGTGTATTGTATTGTTATTTAACTATACGCTAAACGATTTTTGCCATCACTGTGTCTCTTTGAAAAATGTAATCTTGATTACACCAAGGAAAGACCTTATTTATGATTCTTTTTTCATTGACTTTTTTTCATCATTATCTTCTTTTTTCTTACGCTCTATTTATTCTTATCATTACATGTATAGTATAGTATGTATATGGTATTATTATTTTGTATGTAGTATTTTTTAACAGAACTATAATAAGCAGAATTATTATCATTATTATTACCATTATTATCATAAAATGACTAACGGCTAGATTGATATTTTTTTATTATTTTACCGTTATTTTGTATTCTTTCATTAAATCGTAGTAGTAATAACAATAATAATTCACGAATGTTTCTCAAAACAAGCTACATCAAGATTTTTGTTTATATATCACATCAATACATTCCATAATAATATTATAACCTTTCGTTCATAATAATATACTATAATATATTATAAATAAGTCAGAGACACAAAAATAATTAATATTACTCCCACGTTCTCAAACTGAAAATTTAATATTCTTCTCTCTATATCTCCGCCCTTGTAATCATTAATCTTGTATCGTGCCTCTTCTCATAATGTATATCATCCTTATAAACCTAATAATAACTTTTTTGTTATACACATACCACATACAAGTTGAGAAACATTTACTTCTTATTATGTTTATGCCTAATAGTCCAAAATTAAAAACTAATAAGTTTATCGTTAAAGGTACATAATTTATTTGTTATTTCTTAGTATTGTTTTACATATATCCGAATTCGTTTGTTTTTTGGAAGGTTCATTTTTAGGACTTTTTAAAAAGTAACATAATATTATATTATGGGGTAATCAAAATAAATTTGTTTTAACAAAAAAATTGAAGAGTATGCTAATAAAAATAAAAGCATCTTATTTTTGACTTAACGTTGTAGAATAATTTTCTTAATTACGCATAATATACTTACAACTTACAAATGAAACGACAAATCAGAAGAAGAAATTGGAATAAGAAAAAAATCTTTCATCTCATGCCTCTTAAATAATTATTGGTTATTACTTATTACAACAATGTAATCCAGACTATTAAAAGCAAACTTTAAATGTATAACGTGTATAGTTGTTTCTGGGTGTACCTAGTTTCTGCCGTTGGTAAAATGATTAGGCTACAAAATTAGGAAGGAAACGAGGATAACGATAAACGATAATAATGACAAATAAAATTCTTAAAAAAACAAACAAAAAAGCATTTAAATTTAATTCAAATGCGACATAATATATCATTCATGTACTCACATTTGGCGGAATAAATGACAATACTTGTGGCGATACCTAAACACTTTTAACTTTTATGTACCATAATAATATGTGCATACTGCATACACAAAATATATGCATACATAACATATAATTCACAGCAAACATTTTAGGTTTCTTTCCTTGTTGTAAATACAATAATAATGACAAAATAATATAATATTCTATTTTTGAATACATTTTTTAGCACTAGTGTAATATTGATTACTATATATTATTATCATCTTCAAATCGTACGAGGATGAAACAATAATAATAAACGAGAGAAAAACCACGTTTTCCATCCTCCGTCTTATTAAATTTTTGCGAGACTTTTAATGTATATATACAATGCAATTTTCTACACATTTAATCATCTGGAGGTGGAAGAAGAAAGTAGTAGTTTCGAATATAATATAATAATAATAATAGGTCGACGAACGAACATAAAAAAATATCAAAATATTATGATTATAAAGCTAGGTATACAATATGATATTCTACTAAGGTTATAGAATATAGCCTATACAACGTATATCTCTGTAACAATTATTACTGTGTATATCGCTATTAAGTAAATGTACGTATAACCAATAAGAGTTAAAATAATTAGATTTGTTTTGGGTATAGGTATAATATTATGCAGAATCAAAATTATCAAATCCAGGTGGGGATCAAAAGCAGAAACAAAAGCTGAAACTTTCTCTTTCATTTCTTTCCCTAAATCTAATACACATAAAATAATAGCTTTTATAGTGTTAAAAATATTTGAAATAGCAATAATTATTAAAGTTTGGGTTTTTAGTACTGAATACATGTTGGGTATTATACATTAAAAATGCATAATCCATGTTTTTACAGTTGGGAAAGATAATAATATTATTTTATTATTGTTAACAATAATTTCTCTCAATATGTATGTACTTGACAGTACGATCGATTCTTTTTATGAAATTTCACATATTATCCAATCTAGGAAATACTTCTTTATATTTTACTTGTGTTAAGTTTTTGGAAAAACGGGGATATGTCGTTGACCTCACACCTCTTTTTTTATCATAAAAAATAAACAGTTTCTTTCCAATTTCCAATTCTTTCTCTATTGTACACTATATCGACAGTAACATATTATAGTAATTAGTAGTAAGTTTTCCTATAGAGTACTTTTTTGGATTTCTGGCATAATAGTTTATCTTTTTATAGTACAGTTTTTACACATACATAGAGTAGCAGATCAATCAATTGTTTCAAAAAAATAAATTCTATATTATTATGTAAATTGATAAAATCTTTTTGCATATACATATCTATTTCTAATGTGTATTTACTTTACGGTGTTATGGTGTGTGTATTGTGTATTTCTATACATTATGATATCAAGCAAAGCTGATATCTGTTTTAATTTTTTTGAAACATAATGAAATAATATTCAAACTACAAAGCCATAATTAAACTAATTAACCTGTGTGTGTATAAAATAACGGGACGGTAAAATACTAACAAAATATTTAATTTTACACATAATCATCGTCATACTGATAAAAGTAACCAATAAAGTATTAACTATGTATAATATAATATGTACTATTTTCACGGGCTTCATTTATAATCAAAGATAAAATGAATAATCATGACTCATGACTCAAGCCTCCCTATAATATGCTAACAACATACAATATTATAATAACTATAATTTAATGAGTTGGGTTGGGTAAATATTTTCCATTGTTTATTGTGTCAATATGAAATTCAAACAAAAAATTGAAGGAGTGGATTTTTTTACTACAATGAAGGAAGAATCATGTTTTGATCTACATATATATGAGCAAATTTTTGAGGGACCTGAAAACGACGAAAACTGTAAAATATAGGGCAAAACGGGTATTAAAACAATAAACTAGACGTAATTCTAAGCAACTTGGCTATCTTGACCTCTGTCGATTAACCCCAGGTTTGTCCGGAATTAATTC
>JAQIVE010000631.1:0-34135 GCA_034698285.1 Sminthurinus bimaculatus
ACATTAATAACAATAATAATAAATTATTATTATTATTTACAAGTGTTTTGATAAAATACCGAATACATCAATAATTCAAAATGCCGAAGATCTTTTTAATCAAAAATCGGTTGCAACAGCAGCAACAACAGTTGTTGGAGAATTCAAAACATGTCACAACTGTTGAGACAAATCATATTTCAAATGATGAAGATATTGACAGTAAAGAGGCTCCAGTATCAGCACTTAATTATTCGGGAATAAGTCTGATTCAGAAACTCCAACAACAACATCAACAACTTAAAGCTGATGCAATCAAAAATTCACCTCCAGATTCGGATGAACCACTCTCATTAGTGGTGAATAAAGGTACCGTACCGTAATTCATACATTCTATTATTTTTTTATCTAGCTAGTGTCATTTTTTTTACTTACTAACCCTCTCTATTTCATATTTCTCTTTTCAGTAAATAAAAGTAGTTTGTACTTTCTTACTTACTTAATGTCATTTGTCCTCTCTGTTGTTTGTCCAACTGTATTTATTATCTACTTTTCCCTGTGTTGTTGTGATATGAGTAACATGATATTTTATTGTAATCATTCCTAGTAGCATGTATTTACTATGTATACTTTTACTGTTAACGTTATAATAATATTATTATATTATGTACGTTGGATTTTAGTTTATCTTTTGCTTGTTTAGTAAGTTCAGTTTCTTACAAAGTTATGTATATGTATACAGTGTAAAGTATAAAGGGCTTTTTTACACAATATTCTTAGATGTTTTTATCTTACCTTTCTTAAAACATATATATACCTATTTTTATTATTTAATGTTACATCTTACATCACAATTTGTGAGAGTATTATTTACAAGTTAAAAACTTCGACACAAATTATACAAGCATGTCATTTTTCATGGATAAATACTTTATGCTTTATGATCCTAGAAGTCGCGATATACCGACGTTATTATTATTTTTCATACGTTTCAGATAATAATATTATGAGGAACGAATAAGATATTATTATAATATTTACACACATGCTTACTTAAAGGTGACAATCAACAAGTGATTAAGTATTCATCAGTGTTTCTCATTTCATGCATGACTCCTTTTTAATGCAATAGAAGGGATATTCATGAAGAATTGTAACATTATCATTATTATTATCATGCTATACATCTACCGGGATCCAAATGATGAGTACATAGTATACAACTATTTTAATCTGTCATTATACAAGGGAATTATCTTTCATAGTTTATGGTTAAAAATGTACTATGATACAATAGCTATCATTCAGAAGGGTTTTAAATCAGTCAAAGTTTACTGACAAACTTTTATGCCTTGTCTACATTTGCTTTTTTCTAATTTCACACTATTGTCAGTCTGTTTCTTTGAAACTGTGATTCGACAAGAGGCGGGTATAAACCATAGTATGCATAATATAATTTTAGGAGACATTGTCCAATCTTGTCGCTTCTTTTCGAAACGAAAAATGCCTCTAATTTCTCACACATAATATCACACATACACATGACATTTACATTTTATATTCGTGAGACGTAAACCTTGAGATAACTATACAAAGTTACCTGTTATAGTTACTAATATTGTTATGTGTAGTATAATAGCAGTATTGTAAGCAGTTTTGAGAGAATATAATTCTTTCCTGTATCTGAACCGTCAGTAATAGCAAAAGAGCATTTATATACAAACATACTATTCAGTATTCAATATTTTTATTTTTTTTAAAAGCAATAGTTTGTTCGAAATTCAAGTTATAAAAGTAAATAATGTATCAGAAAGTTCAGCGATCTATCCTTATTAAAAAATATATTACGGGTTCATAAAAAATATTGATTTAAAACATCTTTGCCTCCTGGCACTTAATCCTCTATGCTCTAGTAGTATTTTAATGAGATAATTTTTCAGTTAGAGTCGCATATATTAATGTTTAGTAAATATTATTCAGTCGTCATATGACGTGCACTCGTCATCAGTTAAACGAACCATAACTTAAAATGTATTTTAAGAATTCCTACAATCTCTCATTTTTCATTCGTTTCGTGTATCATACCTTGCGTAGATATATGATCATGACGACATCATTGATGATGGTTTACATTAGCACTGTAAACTAGATGAACAGTTGAGGAAAACAGGCAACAAATATAACAAAGTATATAATGAATAATACTTGACTAAAAGGAGAGGAAGAAAATTTGAGTTTTTAAATAATATAATACTTACGGTTCATTTTAATTCAGAAATGGTTAGTTCACATCTCCATTCACTATCATTATCATTCATAATAATCCCAATGCTAATAAGAATAAGTTGCAGAAGAATGTATATCTTAAACATGTATGTATAGAACAAATATAGAAAAGAAATATTAGATAAGAAAACCAGAGTCTCTATGAACGATGAATTCACGCTGCACATCTAGTGCTCTATTCTATGTATGTTGTAATTTCGTCAATTACATCTGTTTTACAAAAAGTAAAGTTGGAAACAAATTGTGCATGCATTAGGAAAAAGCATTATGTATAGGTAGTAGGCAGGAATGGAATAACCACGTGGAAAAACTGAGTATTTAAGAATATTCCTGGTTGACGTTATTAACATGAAACTAAGATGTAAATTGTAACACATTGCACTAATGGACGGAGTCTGGAATGTATGCAGATATTTGAAAATGATCTTGTCCGTCAAATGATGATCCACTTTCAAGTAATCCATTAGGAAAATTGTCTCTTCCTACTGTTGTACAATCTTCGGTACAAATGATACATAGTTATGTAACTAATATTTAAAACGTATTATGTAGGTACAAACATGTCATGATTCGTATATGGTATACATAGTATGCAATAGTAACAGTGATGATGCATCATCATTATCGGCGTGATTTTGTAGGTTAGTCTAACTTTATGTTTCTCATGGTCATCTATAACTTGTCAGACAAGACGGCGTACACACAGTACAAAGTACGTATGCATCATGTAGTATACGAGACTAGGCACTTTTGTATACACTGGAATGGAAACGGTTAACTAAAGGAATTTTTTATTTTACGTCTATATCTTCGTTTTCATCAGCGTCAATGTATAGCGAGGGATGAAGCCACATTTACACTGCATGTTCGCTTAACACTGATGATGATGATGATGATGATGAATTACTGGAGAGAAATCAAATGCTAGTATTTTGATTCAAACATAATCAGAATATAGAGGTGTTCCTAGTTATTATTACAGTAAAAACCTAACAAGAGGAGACTTCTATCTTAAATTTGACAAAATTCCCATATTGTTTCCATTTCCATTACATAGTGTAAAAATGTTTTAATATTTATGCGGATTTTGTTTCAAAAATATCGTGCCTGCCATTTGTCCTTCTATAGCTTATGTAGATATAATAACTACATGTTCATCACCATTAATACGGAGAAAAGTTAAATCTTTACAACGTAGTACCTTGAACGTGACAGAGTTTTGCTGTGCCATTTTATATACTTATATATGGACAACGAAACGAAACGTTGAAGAATGGGAGGGTTATAGGGAGGTTCTTTCTGAGCAAGATCGTATCAAGCAAATCCTTCCCTGTGTTTTAACTTCAGCCTATCAGCTATTACTTACTGCTTTGAGTGCAGACTTGGCGAAGCAGAAGAACTCGCCTTCTATTCTCTTCTTCTTCTTCTTGATCTTGGACTTGACTGTCTGCCGTCTTCTTTATTTTACAATGCTAATGTATTACTCAAACTTGTTGTGTATTATACACTTCCTAGCTTGCAGATGAATAATACATTATTCTTATGGTAATATTATACAAAATAAGTAAGTGTAGAGAGGAAATGCCCAAATATGTAACAGACATGGGTTTAAGCCGTTTCTGTCTATTTCATTCATGTGTGCATCTAATTGATAACGGTTAAAAATCAGCGGAAGTTAAACAGACTCATGGTTTACATTATTAGTATTATTATTACATGGCATGACATGGTATATTGTACGAGTTTGAGTAAACAGATGAATGTACACTCGTATGCTTATACATATATTAACTGAGGAAAAAGTACGATGAGTTCAGTTCCGTTCTTTTTGTACATTTACTTACATGGAAAAATTATCGTGCAAAATTTACACAGTAAAGTGTGCTCAAGGTGTCGCTTTTCATTTCATTTGTGCGTAGGTCGCTCAATACGTCTTTACAATCGAATATTTTAAACTTGTTCCAGGATAAACGCTTGTAATATGCTGCACGCAAGCTCGGTAAAAACAAGCTATGTTGAAACATTAAATGCCCTTTTCTTCCAACCTTATAGTTGTGGAGGCTCTGTGCTTACTATATTATACATACTTAATAGATGTTTGTACGCACAATATAGTAAGCTATCATTTTACCTGTTATGTATTTAAACAGATTATTTTTGTTTGTCGTTAGATATTTTGATTATTAGATAACGTGCAAATATAGCAAAATTTTAAAACCCTTTATAATAAGCACTCTTCCGTTTTAAATAATAAACTTGAATTCAACATTCCTTCCTGTTACTCACACAGTATTTTAATACAAGGAATTAATGAAGTATCTATTATTGTCCTGTTTCTTTCTACTTCCATGGTCTTCTACATTACACTAAAATTTTGGAGTATTAGTCTTCAAGTTTCATCGGTTCTACAGCAATATTTGGAGAATCCGGAATACTTCTTTATTTTTTATACCCTTGTTAGCATTATTTTATTTTTTTTACACAATCTTAAGATCTTACCAAAAATAATAGAATGTCAGGTACTGCGTGTGTACCCTTTTTTCAATCGACTCAGGGACAGGAGGGAAAAGGTCTTGTAAGTTTGGGGTTTTGTTTTGGATAGATATCTTGCTACAACTGTATACAAAGTATATCAAAAGCTCCACTAGAACTGACTACAGAAAAAAGGAAGAACATCTGTAAGGATGGTGTATAATATATTTTGTTCACATATGCTTACTTTTTATTCATTTATTTATAAATAAATATTAAAAAATATTATATTTCCTTCCTGGTCCTTTTTTCAAAAATTGTCAATCGGTAAATAGACGGGAAGTTGTTGAAAAATAAATGAAAGAAAGCACAAGATGAATTTCCTTCATTGCACATTTTCTGTATATTTAGTGATGATTGTATGTATTGAATTAGTTAAGTGGTGAGTAGAGATTATTTGTTTCTATTCTAAGGTTTGCGTGGGAACAGCATTAAACTGTAAAGTTTACAGTACAGCACAAAGAAATATATTATATTATATTATATGTACAGAACATCTTTCTAGGCATAATATAAATGTATGTACTTGGAAGGAATAATCATAATCAGAACAAGAACCGTGTATAGTCGTAATAGTTGTATAGTGTGTAATGTAATAAGTAGAATGAGACAGAAGAAAATGCAAGTTCCTTGTACCAGTTTGTGTGCCAACAACATTGGACATGTATTTGTATTTGTATGGGATTGAGAAAGACAGGCACACATATGGACATTAGCATTTTGAGTTTTTCTACCTGGAACTGTAATATGAGATTTTCTTTGCAAGATTCTTTAAGAATCCCGTCTTTCGAGTAAGTAGTTGGTAAAGAGATATCAATGGAGGGACCAAGTCCAAGTAATTTTTATGATAATAATGATGACGAGAAGAAGAAAGAGAGAGAGAGAGAGAGACAGAGATGATTGTTGTTCTAGTGGGAGTACGTCATATAACAAAAAAGGATAGTAATGAGTGTTAAGCAAAGCAAAAAAAAATCTTGCATGACCAAGGCCAGGAACGAGAGAGAGAGAGAGAGAGAGAGAGTACATAATACATAGAGAAGAATGAGTGAAGACTGATTGCTTGGATGAATGCAAGGTTGGAAGATCTCCTGAAAATTCTCTTAACCTGTTGATTCTCTCTGGATACAGAAGGGAAACAAGTGGAGATTTTGCGACTACGGCGTTGTGGCAACAAGCAACAAGTTTTTCTTGCTCATTCTTTCTCTTTCTTCTTGTTCTTCCTTTCGCCCTAACGGTCAGGGGTACCCGGTTCAAATACAACGGGTGCCTCAGGCACTACAAATACTTGCATTCAACCAACCATCCAACCAACCAACTGAGATTTATCTCTATTTCTTGCGGCGATCCATTCTGTCTCTCTCTCTCTCTCTTTCCTTCTAACTCTTTCCTTTTCTCGAGCTTACTTTTCTTTATCTCTCCTCCTCACGTAACTCTTTCCGTTGTGCATCTTCATGGGTAAAGATATGTATTATTATATACTATACTTTGTAAGACAGGTATATATTATAAACCTGATATTAAATGCCTGTGAGCTGACGCAGTTATATGGAATAAGTTGTCTATGTATGTGTACATTCATGTAACGTATTACATATTATCATGATATATACTATTCATCCCTTCATTTTTCAACATAGGCTTAGGAATGGTATACCATCTTCCCTTTATACATAATGGAGATATACATTAGTACAATATGTAGATAATTTATACTTTGTACGTAAGTATGAGTGATAAAAAAAACAAAGTTAACGGAGAGAAACCGAAATCAAAATGGTACTTTCGATTTTTTAACAGTACTCTCTCTCTCTGTTATTGCTGCAGTTTAACTCTTTGTTTTCACTTTCCCTTACGGACCCTTCAGCTTATGTCCGAAGTCCATCTATTTCTTGTACCTTGTCCTTCGACCTCCGTGTCTCGTTCTTAATATTTGATACTACACAACAACAACAACAAGTATGAGCCTATTCAAAATCTCCGTCTCTTTCCTATTTACTAACAGTTTTGAGTACCAGGATTCTTCCTAAAATAGCAGAAATATTATGCATTATAATAGGAATAACGCACTTTAAATACATATTCCTAATAGCTCCTTGACGTCGACGATGAACATATTGTTGTTGTTTTTCTGTTTGTTTTAATTCAAACCTGTGTGTAGGCATGTGCATAATAATAAAGTAAAATACATTGTACAAAATAAAACGAGACTGCTTTTCCTTCGACGTATACAAACTGGTACCTAGTACTTGGTGATGGCATAAAGCATGATAGCTACATATTTCATACTTGGTAATAATATCTAAGGAGTGATTCTTTTCTTTCCTTTTGTGCTATTACTGATATCGTTACTTTATGTATCGTGCTTGCTACGATATTAGCTTCAATAGGAAACATTTTTAGACGCGTACGCTGCATGAAATCAGAAGGCGTGAAAATCACGCAATGCAGAAAGTAAAGACTCTCTTCGTTTCACTACAACAATCGTGAAACTACAGGTATTTTGCTAGATAACGTATGATATAGTATTCTTTATTTCCAATATTCAAGAGTCATAGGACAATAATAATAATTATCATGACTATTGCCCTTCAGGAACAGGAGATTCGTCATTTATTTTGATTTCGCTATAGAACAAATTCAATTAATGAAATAGATATTAGATCATTTTGAAAATGCCTGAATTTATGTGTAGAAGCTTTAAGTCGTATGCCGTATGTATACATTTATTCACCCATGTCCACCCGAATCGTACAATATTCACAGTATGTATATAAAGCACGTTTTACACCCGTGCATATATTGAGCATATAAGTAAATATGAAACCATCCGTTCATTTTACTGTGTATTAGTTACGTTTTTAAGTTGGTACAAAAATAGTTCCATTCAATTTGACATTTGAGGTTTTACGACAATTTCTGTAATATTGTCGTTTGTCGTTCACAAAACCTCTAAACACGTAGATTACACCTAATACTTAATATGTATTAATGCTGTATTTTATTAGGGTTTTGTCCACTTCTGGCTATTTTGACGGAAGACATTATTACATATCATAGTTGTAGTTTAAAAAAGTATCAAACATTATAACAAGTAATATTGCATATTACTAATAATGAATACCCCGTAGCGTAATTCACATTTTTGCTCTGTATACGAGGATGACCCTCAAAATGAATGGTGAGAAATTTATACGATAGACTCGCATTGATATTGAACTTGAGCGAGGACAAACAGAAACATTTTTTTGGCATTAAAAAAAGTTGTGCTTGTACTGTTTCACATTGCTCTATAGGGAGACAGACAAGACAATACTAAGCAAAGGAGCACGAAAGGGTTTGATATCATCCACCATAACGTTTATCTCAGAATATAATGATATAGTGGTTTAGTGAATGCGGTGGTGGCGGCTGTAGAAAACGAAGAGTCCCTGAGAAATTTCACTCATACTTATTTTTTGAATATGGAGGAAATATTGTATTTCATTTTGGAAGTAAAGTATACCTGTTCAGTATACATAATGTTTTTAACCTGGGATGAAAATATGAAATATAATAACAATATATACAGGATAAAATATTAGAGTATCTACTCCCAGTGTGTATAGCATGAATGGATTAGAAAATGAACATCGTCTAAAAGCATAGAAAGTAGCATAATAATGTTGAAAGTGAACACACATGGATGGCATTAGTGCATAAGTGTATCCATTATTGCTGTTATTATTATTATTATTATTATGCTGGAAAAGGTGTACGGCAAGTTGTTGTTATGTGCGTGCAGTATGTAAAATAAACTGTCTCTAGAGCAAATCTTAATACTAGCAGAAACAGTATGTATAATACTCGCACAAGCACACATTCATAAACAGTAGTGTATACAATATTGAAGGTACATCCAGCATAAAGAAAAAGAAGAGAGTCTAGGGTCTTAGAGTCTGTGAGTACCTATACTCTTCTCTCTTCTCCTTCACTCGTCCATAGATTGGGTTGGGAGGCAATAAAATTATGCAAACGAGTTTTTTTGTGTCCAAAATCGTAGCGGCCAAGGTTACTCTGCCCGTTTCGACCGCTAGTCGCTTTGTATGTGTCAGCTTTTAGATATCCATGCTGGTGGCAACATGGTTAGCCCTGGAAGGGACTTCTTTGAATCATAAATGGATATATATATATACATATATGTTGCTATCAATTAAACTCTATTTTAGTTTTGAGAGTAAGATTCGAAGGGGCCATCTGGCTCGAGCTGACTCCTCATCTTTTTTCTTCGTCATCTTCTTATTCATCGTCTTGGTTTTGGTCTTTTTCTCCTTTTACACATTTTTCTGCTGCTGTTGTTGTCGAAACTGAGTCAAAACCCTGGCCTATCCTTACATCATTCACCTCTTTCTTTACCCTTTATACTTATGTATATGTTTGTTTCCTTCAATTTTACCCTTTTCCTGATGATTCTTCTTTTTTGTGTTTATTTCTTGTTTGCTCCCTGAACCAGTCCTGGTTTACCTTTAACTATATCACATCTCATTTATCTCTATTGACCAGGTATAAAAAAAGGAAAACAGAGCAAACGACTCAAAAACTTTTTTAACTTTCTAGACGGTCCTGTTTTTTCCTTGTTCATTTTTCTAGTTTTTTTTTTTCAGTCTACTTTAATTTACTTTGTACATTGTTTTAGACGCCAAAATATTATGTGGCATATATATAGTGTATATTATGTGTGTTTAAAAACCTATACTCCGTCTATTCTATAGAGTTCATCTTCATCTTTTATGTTTTTCCTTGGCATTGACTGCTTGGGTTTACCCTTTAAGACTCAAAAGGTAGGCGAGACCATTCATCATTAATATGGGAAAGGAGTGTTGGAATTGGAAATGTGTGTTTATATGTAAAATATATTTTGAAAAAAAAACATGGCTTTCATTACACTGCATAATCAAGTCTGATTGTCTCTGAGTGTTACTATCTCTGTCCTGGAAAGTAAATATGAAGACAATATATGTATATAGTATATAGTGATATGATGCGTCCTAGGGTGCATGTAAGGATTAAAAGTATACTGAAGAAACTTACATAAAATAGATAACGTATAAAAATGCTTAGACGAATTATATCAACATGAACAGTTTGCATTAGACTTTAGCACATAATTTGAAGAATCACTCTGCTACTCGCTATCTAAGATAGTCTGAATGGAAGATTATGAGCGCCTTCAAATGATATATTCTGCATATTATTCTGTATGCTTCTATTGAAACACAGCAGATAATGTGCTTGTCTGCTGCTCCATGTGGTATTGTTGATGAATAGTGTTTCAAATTTGCTATACCGTATATGTTCTTTTAGTAAGACTCGCTCCAATAGTACGACCCGGGGCAATTTGCTACGTGCTTTTTAAATGGAGCAGCATTTAGTCTTACGAGGAAGTTTCTAATAGTAGGACAGTCTTACTATTAGAACATTTACGGTACGTACTTCACTGTGCTTAGGGTGATGTCATTGATGGGAGAAGAAGGAAAAAAAAACTCTTTCTTGACCTTCAAAATATGACTTTTCTCATTCTCAAGTGTAGGTAAGAAAAAGGAGCAGAGTATTACTGCAATAAAACGTGCAGGTAGGTACATGATGTTATGCGTTTGTATTTAGCTCTGCTTCTCTCTGTATCTCTCGCTCAGTCTGCCGTATTTCATCCTATTCTACTCTTGAATAATATGCACAGTATTTTTAATAACGTGCATATTTATGTGTATGTATATGCCGAAGTAATTCTTTATTATGTTGAACGAAGTATATAATATATAGATACTTTTATGTATCTTATACCTTCTTATATACATAATGTAATTGAAATGAAAAATTATTGAAGCGCAGGCCGTTTTTTCTTGCCTCTTATCTTATTTCTTGTCTTAAAATTACATCGTGCTCAATTGAAACTGAAACTGCAAAAATACTTTACTATAATATAATACACGCCTGGAAACTTTCTTCACGTATTCTCAACATTGAGATTCTAGTACCCTCAGTGAATTCTCAATGATCCAAGTTTTATTATAGACGTTGTTCGTGCCAACACTAATGTACCAAGACAAGGTATAAAAAAAGGTAGCAATGAATACAATAGTCATGGTTTTTTCCGTTTTTTACCTCCCAACGTTACATTATGTTTCATCCGTCTTAGGTAGTCTGATGGTTTATCCATTTAATTTTATAGTGCTAGGATCTAGGATACATTGTACAACATAAAGAAGAGGAGGGCAAATGATTTACTAGTGTTTCATCTCACTGTTTATTTTATCTTTTTACTGTTTGATTGTAAGGTGGTACCTTTCCAATAATATTGTCTTTATGATATCACCTTTTTACCTACTAGATAGTTTTTTTGGCAAAGAAAGGAATTAAGAAACAAAATTTCTTGAATTGGGACCAGGGCAGCTATATAATATTGAGGTCTTTTTCTTCGTTTTTTAGGATATTTAAAGCTTGTGCTCGTTTTTTGGGTCCATAAGAAGTTGAGCAATTTACCACCGCTAGAAAGAGAGAGTTTCGGAACAGTATATGTCAATAAAATATCAATAAAAATTTTCTCGGATCGGAAAAAAAAAGAAAAAGTTTTCCCGAACTGTCGAAGGAGAATAGCACAATAATATTTTCTTACTGATGTTATTAAAGCTTCCCCCTCGAGACCCTCAAGACAATCAAACTGAACCAAAAACCGGTCAGTATTAGATCTCGATGCATGATGTGCATATATGTACACATGACAAAGGTGTAATAAAAAGAGTATATAGATACAGGTATTTTTCTTATGGTAGTATCCTGTTATGATCTTGAACCAGTTGTTGGGTACATTGTTGTATAGGTAGGAAGCAGAGGATGAAAGAATATAGGTAGATGGAACATGGGGAAACGCAGATGGAAATGAGCTCTTTCTTTCATTTGAGAAAGATCTTCACAAAGGGGAAAGAAAAGTTTATATATTAGACTGAAAGATGCATTTTGTATATCCAGGTATTATACAACATGAAATTTACCTCACTTTATAACACTAGACCAGTTACGAGTTTACTGTTTACCCAGTCGCTACTGGACATTGTTACACTATGTTATATTGTAGGTGTAGGTGGGATATCTGTAAGAAAATTGGGATATTTTTTGGAAAAGGGTTGTCCGTGTGTCCATGTTGTTGTCTTTTTTAACATTCTTTTTTGGAATTCGTCCTGAGTCCTGAGAAAGGTTTTAGGAATGAGACTGACGGCTATTGAGGACTAAAATCCTTTTTTCCTCTGTGTATGTCCTCCTTCTTTCCCCATCTTTCTGTTTTCAATAGAATTGACATGAGGTAGTCATGAAAATGATGGGAAACACACATGGGTTTTCCATTTTCTTCATATGCAGCGAGGATGACGATCACTAAACTATAATATACCATTTCGTACATGTTGGTGCAGATGAAACGTATTATGTACGGTGGATGCGGACGGACAGACTTTAACTATACCAGTGTGACCAACTGCTTTTGGTCAACGACCTCTAAGCATTCTATTTTGAATAGCACGTCAGTATCCATCGCCGTGATAATGTGTACATTACATACATACGTGGTGCAAAGGTGTGCGAGTTGAATATAATGTTTTAAGCATACAGGCAAGAAGACCTTATGCAAATACCCATGTGAATGTGTTATTCCGATTATATTAATGATTTTTTGGTGTATAGTTAATGTCCTTGTACACATTTCATCCTCATTTCTTTATGCTCTTTACATAATAAGGGATAAATACGCAGTAACACACTCTCCCTCTTTTAGCAAAATCTTAACGGTACTTTAACTATGAAGCCCTAGTACATTCATCATTTCTACTATGTATATGATATTTTCATAAACCATAAACTCTCTGCTTATTTTATCCCTTTAAACTTAATTTATAGATTTCATTGCCACTATATTTTTATCCTATTTTAAAATCATTTTATATTTTTATTCCTGGAAATTTATTGTAGGATTAACCAATTTTTGTTTTGGTTTAACATTTAAATATTTGAAACCCAAATACTCCATTTGAGTATTTGGGTTTTCAAGTGTGTACCATCTTCCTTCCGTTTAAATTTTTTTTATATATTATGCATTATATTTGTCGGTTTTCCATAGTACCTATATTATTGCATTCCATTGTGAAATCATTAAAGGATTACAGTGTACAGGCATTCAACCATTCATCCATCGTAGATTTTCGATGGTGAAAGGAAAAATGAACAATCAACCACCCATCAAAAAGACTTTTGTGGGGGGAGGGGAAAGAGTAAAAGGGGATAAGAAGGTGAACAAACTTGTGGCAAAAACTTGGTTAGAAGTACCTGTCTGTTTTTGTAATTGGCGAGTCCGATAAAAAGGTAGAGACGAGAAGATTGCAAAAGAATGAGAGAATCGTCAGCAATCACTGTAGTATGGTCCATGCGTTTTTGAACATGTCTTTGGTTCTACGACCATCATATTACTTTCATTATTATTACGATAGTTGGTTATTTTCCTTTGCTGTTTTCCTTATATGCGAGCTTCATTATGGTTCTTTCTCTCTTTTTATCCCTCGCAAAATTTATCATGACGAGCCCTCTGTTTCTCTGTAGGATACAAACGCATTCAGAACACGGACTGTATAATATATAGTACAAAAAGAGGAGTATTATATATTATATAGCTCACAGCTGGATGCAATGCTAATGTGAAACACACAGTAGTACAACATATATACACTGTGTGCATATAGAGAGGACAAATACGCAAAAAGAATAGTATGCGGAAAAATAGCTTGCCAAATGAATTTGACTTCTTTTTTCCTTTACCACTCTCAACTTGACAATGAAGGGAGTCTGATGAAACAAATCAGACTCCCTCCTCCCGGAAGCTCTAATTTTACGGAACAAAGTTTTTCTCGCCTAAAATCATCCCCCGTCACATTTTCATGTATTACGTATACCATTCTACGTATTTCTAGAGAGGGATGCTCTTTATGCATGTTTACAAATTTTTCGCAACATTCTTTCTATGGTTCAGCTTTTCACATTTTGAAATGTGGAAAAGGTAGTATATATAAGGTAACGCAATCGTAGTCTCGGTAACGAACCATGCCGTACATTTACAATTTACACGTTGTTTCATCCAAAATATTCTCACTCTTGTAGTAAAAGTAACTTTCGGTATCATTGCAGCAATGTACAGCAAGTAGAGAGAAAATCAAAGGTGCATTTACCCTGTTCATCGTTTAGTGATTGCCATGTTATATGTTGTAATAATGGCATTAAATTGAATTAAAAATGAGGAATTTTAACTATTTCTGTCTTTTGCTGAGCATCATCATCTCTATTATGGAGATTTCAAGTTTAAGAACACTTGTACGTTTTCGTTATTTTAAGCCTGTCTATATGACAAAAGATGGGAATTTTATAGTTACATAAAAAGGGGAAGTAATAATTTAATATACTACTGTTGAATGTGCATTGAGTATAATTTTTTAAAGCCAATAGGTATAAAGCTGTTGTTCAATGTGTAGTCAATATGTCATAATAAATCAAAATTTTAAAAACACTATGGATAGGCTGACTTGACTTGAAATAGATTGATCGATTGAGTTGATTTGTATGGTCCGTTTTGTTTTTTCAAACTTGTTTGTGAGCTTTTCTTTTCATTGTTCATTCATTAGTTGTTACAGGATTTTTGTCGATGAACCGTTCCTTTTTTTATCCATTAGATATTCACTTTTTCTCTATTACTCTCTTTCTTTAAATAATTAGCATGAGATAACCTGAGTCATCGTCATCGTTCGTTCATATATAAAAATAATTTCACTCTTCTGTCTTGGTTTTTATAACTACTTGCAATTTTTTTAAACGAATATAAAAATCTTTGTGTCCATAATGTATAGATAGATACTAGGGATGAGCTGAGACAAATCCCATTAATTTCAAGATAAAGAAATTGACTACTGAATTTAAATATCCCATTGAGATTATTGAAAAGTAATAAAATGATAAGACTAGGGTAATAAAAAATGTTGGAATAAAATAGTAATAATAGTGCATAAAATTATGCCTGGGGATATTTGATTGTGTATTGTGTATACACGTACTTATGAAATTCAGTATGAGCAGGAGGAGAGAGAGAGAGAGAGACGCCCTTGTCATTCAATTATTAGTGTAAAGTAAATCAACCTTTGTATACGTACAAATTATTGTCTCTCTTGTATTACATATCTCTAATTCTATGTATGTATACATATCGTCTATTTTTTATGTACGATTGAAAGAAATAATAGTTACATATGTACTCAGGGCTCGGTATATGCTAAAGACACGCAGAAGAAAAATGTTGGAGTAACACAGAAAGAGACATAGACATAGAAAGACTTGAGAAACAAACAATAGGTTTTTGTTAAGAACATGAAGCAATTTGAAAACATCTCATACCATGCAGAACCTTGATTTGATTTGATGTGGTTTTAAAATCCGATGTGCTAGCTGCTGGTTACTTTTTACAATATTATATATACAGCGAACAATAATATGCATGCATCTGTCGTAATACCCCAGAAATCCGTGCCGCAATGTGCGAATAGTACACCGTACAATAAGATACATATATGTATAATGATACAGTGTACAGTATGAAAGGAGAGAAGCAACAGGAGGAAGGGCATTAGCAGAACTTCGAATAAATGGGCATGATAAAACACAAAGCAAAAGTTAAGACTATATACTCTAACATAATGATAGCCATTGCAGAAATAAAGAATAAAAGAAGACAAGATACATAGATGCAAAGAAAATAAGTTAAAGGAAATAAAAAATAAAGAAAGAAAGAAGAAGATGATGATGATGATGAGAAAAAACTTCATGGAACAATGCAATAAAAAGGGGAAGGAAGGGAACAAGTACCTTTTCTTGAAACGAAGTCGTTACAGCATGTCATACTTGCAGTTTATTCTTTACCGAATGGTATGTATGTACAAGAATTTACGCTTATACCTATAAGATAAGTATGTAATAATAATAATAATGATATCGGCATATATAATCTATTTATTATATAAGAGACTATTATATAGTTATAGCGGCGTAATTAGTACTTTTCTGTGTAAATATATTGTGGTTACTTGTCTAGAAAAATCGAGATGTATACATATATATGAATGATGCTGAGCATAGAAAGAGAATTACAAATGCCAGTAAAATAGATCGCCGTCTGTAATAGTAACAATAGTAGTGATATGCATAGCATGGGTAATATTATTTGTGTGCATAGTAAGGCTGTCGAGGTGATTTAAGACTTGGACCAGCAAAGAAACAAAGATGGACGACTATTATTATTATTATTGCTGTTTTTCTGCTGTTAGGTAGAGTTACCGGGGATGAATGTTAGGTATGTGTGCATGAATTGAAGGTAGGAATAATAAAGTAAAGGTAGGTAGTAGAATATTATTACATGGAGGTATCGTAGCCGTCGTCGTCGTCATCATCATCTAACACTATATCATATTGTGTGGACAAAGCTCGAGTCCCCGTTGGCTTGTTCCTGTACATTGCAACAGTGCTTACTGGCTGACTGTTGCAAACACTCTTAAAACGTATATAGGCATAGTCAAGTTCTCAGTCAAGTTCATAGTAATAATAATACATATACTAATAATTTCAATGAGAGTTTTTCCTCCTCCACCAACAACGAGAGAGAGAGGGAGAGAGAGGGTTAGGTAGTTGGGTTGTTAGGTACCCAGATGATGTGGAGAGAGAAAACATAGTAAAAGGGAATGGGGAGAATGTGCCCCGATAGCACACAGAGTTTTTCGCACGTTTTGCTTATGTAGTCGTCTTAACATTCCTCTACTCTAGTGATGCTGTAATGTTATGACAATGGCAATGATAATGACGATGATGATAATGATGATGATGGAAGTGGCGTAATATGCATGAAATGTACGGCTTTATCATTTACTGCTCACACAACAGACAATGAGAGAGAGAGGGAAAGAGAGAAAGGGAGAGAACTCAACACTGATGATGACTACCCCATCAGTTCGTTCACCCTTTTTTCACAGTCATAGCGGTTAGGACTGGAGATGAGAAACTAAAAGCTAACGTTGTTCCTCCTTCTACGTAAATGTACCAGGGTTAGTGTTTATACATGCAGTGTGTATGTTGTTGTATTTTATATAATATAGGTCCTACCTGCCAGGTAATTTACATATACCTGTGCTTTGCGGAGTTCCATTTTCTAGTTCGTATCTGTGGAATTGTATAATTTGCTATTCGTTTCCTTTCTTTTTGACGTCTTCCTACTTTTTGATTTGAAATCAAATACACAATGTGATGCTGATGGTTATATTCACCATGAAAATATATTTACCATGAGACTAGACAAAGAATACGAAAAACCAAGCAAATGAGATACGGACGAGAGAATATCTGGTTGCATTATGTTATCAAATTATTTTCTTGTGTTGTTCTTTTTTCCAAGCCAATTTTTTAAAGAATGTTTCGTAATTTAGTTTGAAAAGAATTTAATTTTTATTATTCCAAATAATATAGAAGCATCATAGCCTGTATGTACTATGTACATTAACGCGTGTGTGGATAATAGATAGGTGGGTATATTCACATTTGTATTGTAAAGAGGAATCTGGGATGAATAACAATAATAATAAAGAAAAAAAAGGAAATTTCAAACGGTAATTCGATAGCGATATGGTTTTACTATTTACTGGAAGTTTACAGTAACTACGTGTACGTTTTCACTTGCGTTTGTCCTAGGATCATCATCATCACTATCATTATGAGAACGTTGTCTCGCATGGAGCATGCAGTCAGTCAGGGTAGTAGTTTTGTAGTAGATTTCAGGTATCTCATATCTCGTAACTACTACTCTAATATAATATATGCATGTTTTATATCAGCTGAAAGAATTGTTGTATGCATTGTCATTATTATCATAGGTACGTACACAGTACATAGTACATAGTAAACCTGGACTTGTATACAAATCCTGGTCCCAAGTTTTACAGGTTTTTGTTCCATATCATGCTTTGACTTCATCCTCACATGAATATGGAATTGTATGTTGTATTGCTAAAAACTAAATAAATTCAAATCTCTGAAAAGTTTTCCTACGTATATGTACACAATGATTCTCTCTGTGCACAATGTACATATTTCTCGGCTGGATGTGGAGTTCATTCTTGAATATTGAATACTCAATCCACCAGTACTTGTGCATTATTGTAGTTACACTATATAGTTATGTGACAGTAACAACAATAATAGGTGCTGGAAATATCAAAATACGTTTATTTATAAACGGCTCTCTGTCGATTCAGTTTTTGAATAATTTTTACTTGCGGTGTTTGTCTGTACATGAGGATATGAGATAAACATACTACAGGAAAGAATTATAATATCCCTCGCCATATCATTACTTATTCTACTTATTCTCTAGTTTTGCATCATGTTCAACTGAGAAAACAAGCAAAACTCTACTTATTTAGTATTCATTTATGGACGTCGGATTTTTGTAGTTGTACGAGCCTTTCGTTTACCATTTTATAGATTAATAATGGTTGAATGCTGAGACTGTATATTAAAAAGGTTTATTGATTATCCTTATTTACTTGAGTCATAACACACTTATATCACAGTTATAATATACTCACACTATTTTTTATTTCATATATAATATATCACAAACAAATTTTCTGTGATCTGTATTCGTGTGTATTTATGGAGCAGACAAAAAATATCCGCATTTCATATATATACAATGGAACAGGTAGATGAGAGAAATATGTTATATTATGAATTTATTCAAATCCTTCAGTTGTACGAAGTAGCATTTATTATGTCTAGTAAGCTCCACTTATTGTTTAGTTTACCTGCACAATGGTGAGAGACTTTACCATGATTATATCAAATGAAAGGTAAAACATTTTTCCGTTCCATGATACTTTTGCATGGAATAGGCAATAATACCTAATAAATAAATTGTGGGAATACAGAAGTGAGAACAAAAACTTTGTACAAATAACTATTACTTCTTAATGTTCGGATAAAATCATGACTAGTAGCTTATTTCATAATACATAATGAGCGAAGATACTTCATGTGAAAAATAAAGAAAAAGCGTCTAATTAAATTCAAATATGAGGATTGTGATGGGGAAGGATTAAAAAAAATCATGTTATTTCACTAAAAATTACAGTAGTGTCATTGTTCGTAAATAATGCTAGTTCGTAGTTGGTTGGTATAACTGGTTCAGGTGTAATTTGTATACGCAGAGACATGTTTTAAAAGCAGGTGAAATAGAAAGAAAACACGTAGAAATCAGTGTATACGTATAATATATTTTTTGCACAGAATATCTGAGGTTCTTGTTTTTGTATATTAAGACGTAATATTCTAGATATTATCCTCGTTAGGGGGTCTAATCGAAAGATAGATCAAGAAAAAGAAAAGGGAATATTTTATGCTTTCGATTGCTTCATCACACACACACGTATACGTATACCTATATGTAAGTATATTACACGCATACACGTATGATCAATACGAGTATTATCATTTTTCCTTATATGAGTGGGACTCGACAGTTTTTTGTTTTTAAAACCCATTGAAGGATAGAGAAGAAGAGAGTTCATTGAAAGGAAGTTGAAATCCCGTTTCGTGTGAAATGACTCTTGGCTTCGACGGAGCATAAAAAACATTTGGCTAGTGATATATAGAATAAGGAGAAGATGAAAAAGAATGAGCTGGACTAACTAGTAGTTCATTTCGTCTGTTCAAACTTGTGTTGTGATGACGGGGTAGGAAGAAAAATAAGCAATGGAAGAATATGTAAAAAAATCATGTACCTGTACCTATACATTATACATACTATAATATATTCACCAGAGTATTCAACATTCATACATGAATATATATATCTGAGGATGTGAGGCATTTATATATATATTGAGCTGAATAATTCGTGGAATGAAGAGATAGAGATAGGGATTGTTGTATAAAGTCATGGATGAATCTTGACGTTTCTTGTGTACATGTTTCCCTCTTATATTATAAAGGATGGTTGGTTTTGAAAAAAGAAGTGGAAATAAGAGAGAGAAAGAAAGAGATAGATAAAGAACGAGAGAAAGGTGAACGAACGAGAATTAAAATGGGATGGTACATAGCAAACTTAATGCGATTCTCTTTCGTAACATCTCTCAAGATCTATGACATGGAACAGCTACATAATATACATGTATAGATAACACATACCTGCAATAATATCTATCTGTAATGTTGAACATTATATTGTATTATATACTCGTACTAGAATTTTTTCTTCTATCTATCGAACCGTCAAGACAGAGCCAGCAGAAAACTACGATGCACACTGAATACAATAGGAAGAAAGGAAAGATGGTTAGTGCATGGCAACGGAGCATGATTATTGAGAATTGCATAAGTGGCTCAAAGGAAGGAGAAAATACTTACCATACACAGAATTCATGTTGGATGCTGTATCTTTTGAGAATTTTCCTTTTAATGTGTAGTCATATATATATGTACATCTTACTACATACTTGTACATACTACATGTAATGTATATAAAGCATTTAATATTGCATGACGAAAGTACAACAAGGAAAATTACGGTGGGTGATTCAGCTGGAAAAAAGTGTACGGTAACAGTTTGTATTCAGTTTTGATGAAGCTGAGTTTTTTCGGTTGTTGTTTTTCTTCTTTCTGCCTTCACCTTTTAATTGTTAATGACCAAGAAGAAGGAGAGTTTTCCTTTCTTTCATATATATGTATTGTATTTTCCCTCATTTTACGTTTCCGTAAATGTAATTTGTGTGGAAAGATCTCAAAAAAAGGACGAAATCTGAATTTACTTGTTATTCCCACTTTTTTCTACTCTTATCATAGATACAATGTGCTACATTCGTCTTTGTACGTATACATATGTATATAAAAGGATATTCTGTTGTACACGTGTAAATATATGTAACATTATATGCGCATGCATGCATTATTCCTGGTTTTAGAAAATTCCATTGTTTTTTTTCTCTTTGCTTTTTTGTCTCGATGATAATTGTAATACTATACGTTTGCTCAAATCAGACGATTGAACATTGAATGATGCTTAAGTTTTATCCATTTTCTGATACTTTTCCCTTTCTTTTCTTTAAAAACTTGAAAGCTATCTGACGGAATTTGAAAGAATATCTGTAGATTGTTTACGAGGGCTTTTAATGCTGGCGTCCTAATGCTTTTCTTACTCCAGTCTTACATAAAATATTCTTTGATAATGATTGTATATAAAGGGTGAAAAGTGAAGGGGTGGTTTTTTTTTCATAAAAGAGGACAAAATTGATCTACAGCATTTTTAAGTATGTTGCCTGATAAATAAAATAATGACTTGTTTTAATTGTATAGGAATTGATGGAAAGCATCGTCCGGAGCCTATATCGCTTAAACCGGAAATATTGACTCCACCTAGACCATCCGTAATTCAAAGGGCACCCGCACCAAAAACACCGTCTCCGCCCGTTTTACCCTTTCCACCTGAGCAAGATGCACCATTGGATTTCAGCCAGGGAGTTGATAGGTACGTAATATAGCTTGTCATGTACTAAACACAATAGTATATAATAAAAGTAATGATGAGGAAGAAAAATTATTTTTTACTGCCACAATTCTGTGGCAAAAAAAAGTACAACTGGAGTCACGTTTAAAAATATCCCTGACAAAATTGTTTTCCATGTATACATATTATTGTAATGAGATATTTATATTCCGTCTTCAGATGCCCCAGTTTGACAACAGAGTGTTAATGATAGTAGTTAATGAGTTTGAGAGAAAAAAAGTTTGCCATTAAATATATATATATTATGTGACTGGGAACGTTGTGAACATTGATAGTAATGACATGCCATAAATTGTTATTGAATTATGTGTGTAGCCTTAAATGTCGTCGCCTTTTTATAATATAAGTGTTTTGATTTATTTGCGAATATTATATAATTCATTCCCCTATTTTATTTAAAAACAGAGGTTCAAGTACACAACCTGAAGATTATGAAGGGAATGGACCACCAAGAGGAGGTCGAATCGGAGGAGGAATTTCTTCCGGTGGGCAAAATGGTAAAAGCAATGGGCTTGATGGAATGCCACCCGGCGGTCTAAACAATAATTACAATGATCCTCCCGCCTGTCACAATGGAAATGATGCCTCGGGACCATTGGGAGGTGGTGGCGGAATATATCGACAAATGGCCTCATCGGATCCACTTCCTCCCGTTCACAGTCTAGGATTGGGTGGTCATTTTGGATCGAATAGTAGTAGTAACGGAGGAATGGGTGGCGGGTTTCTCAATGGACGATACGATCCACGTCAGACTGAAGCACTACTTGATGTTTGTGTTGGTGGTCCCGGGAGCGGGCACTTAGGAAATGATCCTCTCTTACTGCCATTACCAAGTCCGGAATCGCTACTTGAACTGGCCGAACTATATCGAGATGATCCGCCGGTAATTATTATTTTTTTTTTTGCTTTGTCCTTTTGTTTTTGGATTTATGTGAGTTGAAACATGAAATTGATTGTTATTTTGTCTATCCCTAATCCTATCCTAATTTAATTTTAAATACATGGTTTTTGTATTCTCTTGGACTAATAGGTACATGACGTAGCCTCCCCACAACCAGGTAAAAAATTATTTTAATTCTAGACTTTATAGACACTTACGCGTAGATATCCAATCGATAGGGACAACGACATTATCATTGCAATTTTTTTTTCCAGAACCTCCACCATTGCTCGCCCCATTAACACCCCTAGAAAATTCTAATCCAAACTCTGACCATTGCGGAGGATCCAGAGGCAATGATAATCGAAGCCTCCATTCTCAATTTATGCAACAACAGCGAAATAATTCCAGTTCCTTAGTGGATAATAGTATTCAAGGTAAACATTTTGTACTGTATTGTTGTTATTATTATTATTATTCTATCGACTAGTTGTTGTTGTTGTTGTGGATGATACTGCTGTTGACACAGTGTGTGCATGCATAGTATGTATAAACCTAGTTAATCTCATGACCTTTGTCTGTGCAAAAAAGAAGAAATAGAAAAAAATGAGCATAATGAATTATTGTCTTGTGAAACATAAACGTTTAAACAGTGCTACATGCATAATATCTAAAACATATTTAAAATTCTGTTTGCTTTATAGGTCGTCAACATTATGTTCAGCAAGCATCCAATGATTTCTTCAACTTTGGTGGTTTTACCTTCACGGAAGATTTTGGTGCTGCTCTGGACAACCAATTAAACTTGAATTCGGCCTTGCTGGGAACTCCAGTGTCCTCGAGCAATTCAACCATGATTGGGCATTGTACATCAAACAACCAAATGGTAATATATTTTTGTTTTGAAATAAAAGTTAACATTGTAGTAACTATAGCTCACATTGACGTAGTCTGTTATGCACGTAAACACCTAACAACATGCATGTCTATATATGTATATATATTTATAGGCTTTTACTTACTGATTACACATAAATCAGTTTTCAGTTCAGAATTTTGTTTTTTTTTTGTCTTGTACATTACAATTTGTAAATTATTTATTTTACAACAAAAATACAAAGGCACGCTATATTTTACTGAGAAAAAGGATAGAATTTTAACAAAACATAAAAATTAAATACACTAGGTAATGGGCCTACCGTCTCCGGCAGATATTTCTTTGCCATCTCCTCCTTCTTATAATGGTTCAGGTGGTGGATCTCCTCCTTTAACTCCTATGACACTTAGTGGTCCTGGAACACCTGGCCTTTCTCCTCGTTCCCAATACAATCGTATGGCTCATAGTCCAACCTCAAGCATTTCAAGTATTCCACCTCACCGCCGTCGTTCTTCCGGGTCTTCATCTGTTACGAGTGAATTACCTACAGTTGCTGCCCTCCAAGGACATGTCTCATCTTTACAGCAACGGGTTAGCCACCAAAGATGTCTTATTTACTCTCTACTACTACTATCACAGGGACCTGATGCCAGGGACACAAACTTTGAGTTCCGTCTTGTACATATAGACTCAAAACAGAAATAAAGAAGATTCCCCCTCCCTCATCCCTTTCAATCCACTTACCTTTTTTTATCTTATATAATATTTCAATACCCTCTTATGCTGTTTCTTGAAAAAATTCACTCCCACGCCCATGTAGCATCACATAGTATAATTATAATATGTTAGGGATGATAGGCATCGTACTTTTTTATGTGTAATAGTAGTAGTAGTAGTGCATTGGCATATCAAATTAAACAATAATAATTATGCTTAATAGATGTTAAAATATTCAGTTTAATCATCTTCATTTTTCAATTAAATTTAAATTTTTAGCTTGGAATACCAAACGATGCTCCCGTCGAATTTGTCAACGGTGGTCATGGTATTAAAAATCCACTAGCATCTTCTCCCGAACGCCTCCCAGGTAGTGTAGAAATCGAAAAAGCCCACAGTCATCATAGTGATAATTCCTCCGATTGTGGAGAGTCATCGAGGTCCGCTGGCTCGGCCTCAGGCTCTACAAGTAATACCGGAAAACTTGCCTGCAGAATGTAAGTAGTACAGTTAAAAAACTATGTATTTACATCATATACGAATGTGAATTTTTAATGAAGATAGTGGCTAGTTTCTTGCATTTTAAGGTTAAATATGCTCATTTATTTCATTCTATTTACTTTATGTACTTCCAGATGCGGCAAGGCCTTTAATCTCCAACGACTACTAAATAGACATCTCAAGTGTCACTCGGATGTCAAAAGATACCTCTGTACATTGTAAGTCCTTTTTCTATACGCAGTGTTATAATTGCATGTGAAAAATTTGTTTTGAGAAATGTGTTTGAAGGGAACATGGTGTATGCATATTGCATATGATCTCATGTGCATTCCAAGTGCAAGTTCCAAGTTCGTGTGCATTTTGACGTCACAAATTTTAATCAATACTTTTTTTTTAATTTTGTAGTTGCGGAAAAGGTTTCAATGACACCTTTGATCTTAAACGACACACGAGAACCCATACCGGTAAGTTTTGTTTTGTTTTTTTTTTTCATTTTGGTATCTTTTCACCTTAAACTTTGAATTTTTTTCACACCTTGAACTGCTGTACTTTTTTCTATATGGCATTGATTATATAGATGCATTATGTATCATGCAGTATGTTAAAGTCTTGAAGTTTTCCTTGCATATTACCCCATTCATATTATTATTATAATGATGCTGGCTTTTCAATTTTAAAGATTCTGTGTACTGAAATATTTAATTTTTAAAAAACAAGGTGGTAGGTATAAACAGGGGGTTAAATTACATTATAATAGGGAAGTACACATAGTATCGTGATCTGTGTAAGAGAAAAAAGCTTCTTTTCCGATGCAAGATTCTCTTTATTTAACATTCTTTCATGTTTGATGTATGAAAATAGAGACAAAATGTCCAAAGTGTTTCCATCGGGTAATAATAGCATAATTGAAGTAGTAAATGGATGTATGCGGGTATAGATAACTAGAGGCAGAAATAATTTACAGCCATTTTACATGCATGCACGTATTAAACTACGAATGTCTACAAGCCTTTAGCAATTAAGATCCAAAGATAGAGAGAGGCGACCTATAGTACAATAAATGACAGATGGGGTGGAGTGAAACACGCATCATAGCCCAGATATTATATGTATAGAATATAGAGGGCCTCTATTAGAGGTACATTCCTTGTCGTTATAAATATCTTGGAAAAGTTTAAGCCGCGATTGTAATGGTACTCTCTTTAGGGCATAAAGTATAACCCTGCATCAATTTTTTCCTTTTCTTTTCTTAATTGTAATCATACTCCTGGATGAAGATTTTATGGAAAGTATATAGGAGTAAATCATGTTTTGTCTCTAAATAAATATGTATATTGTGTACACATAATAATATCAAATAGTTTGAACACATTATAAAATTATGGCTATAACGTTTTACATTACATGAGGCATTTTTGTATGCTATGATCATATTATATATTCTTGCATAAGTTGAGACCTTTTTCCTCGTTCAGAGTTCAAGAGTATCTCACTCAGTCCGTATTATTATCATACATTATCTATAATGGACTAAGGAAAGAAGTTTGTGTGTGTTTATATTATATCACACATGAATCATGTATGCATAATGCTTTATTGGAACAATGTTATTTGGCATTTATCGATGAAATCATTAATGAGTCTTGTTTTTATTTTGTTTTTTCCCTTTGAAATTTTTTAGGAGTCCGTCCCTACAAATGCAACATGTGCGAAAAATCCTTCACACAACGATGCAGTTTAGAGTCACATTGTTTGAAAGTGCATGGCATGCAACATCAGTACGCGTACAAAGAGCGAAGAACCAAGGTCTACGTGTGTGAGGAGTGTGGTCATACTACTGGAGAACCTGAAGTTCATTACATTCATTTGAAGGAAAATCATCCCTATAGTCCCGCCCTCCTTAAGTTTTACGATAAACGACATTTTAAGGTAGTTTAGTTTACCTTTTCATTCAACATTTTTTTTCCCTAGTTGTATATGCTAGCTGGGTATTCGTAGTAGGTATTTTTTTGTTTATGATCTAGAGGCTATAGTATTATATAGCGAGTGATTCGTCCTTTTAATAATACGATCACCAGCTCCGGGTTCCAAAACAGCAAATACCAATTTAAAAAAAATCATCGCTGATGTTTTCAAAATTGGACCAAAAATCAAGTTATTTTTCAAAATTCTTAGCAAGTTCCAAATTTCCAAGACATGTTATATCGTTTGTCTATTTCTCAATGTAAAGTTTAAAAAAAGAAGAAAATTTACTAAATATATATGACAGTTTTAAAAGCAGCAGCGATGAGAGAATATCCAACATTGTCCAGTTGTTATTTATTGCACAAAGTTGGATGTTGGATATTTTATACCTTTCCTGCGTTTAGTAATTGCCTAATAAAACCTAAAAATATTTAAATTGACAATTTTAGACTTCCTAAACTGAAAAAGAACGTTTTTTTTCTTATTTTTTCAAGTTTTCCAACTCAGCATTTGCCTCCATGCTCCTTTGTAGGTCGTAGGATACAAAAATCGTCCTACGATCCACAAATGTCGTCCTGGTCCTGAATTGTGGTCTTATCTTCAAGTGAGGTCATTAGTTGGTCTTATACGGCGATCCCAATAGAAGACTAGCATACGAGGGTACTTTTTCTTTACTTTTTTTGTTTGTTTTACCGCCCACATGGAGTGTAAAATTCTCTACTCGAAAAAACAAAAACATACAGACTAAAATACAATACCTACAAAAGCTTTTTCGCATCTTTTGACAGTGTAATAGTTCACGTATGATTCCCTTGACCTTTAATGAATCCTCCTCATCCTCCTTAATACTTACTTAGGTGTATACGTGTAATTTTTACATGTAGTGATCATAATTTTATTATTATATATTATATTACGATTAATTTATATAATACTACTTTAAATCATTAGTTCATTAATATTTTTCAAGCTATAAATAGTCTGTAATTTGAATAAGAATCATTATTTTTTAGTTATTGTTTAATCATAATAGTTTTTAACGTCTAGTTAGTTGTCTCCGTCATACATACAAATGTACACATGAATATGTATTATTGTTATTATTTCGCCCCAAAACATTCCTTCAGAAGAAAAACGTTTCATGTTGTTTTACTTTCTCTCTCAACGACTTTCTCTACGGTTGACTCCATTTAAAAACACAACCAAATGATTCATACCTACATATTATGTTGTACATTTTTGATGATTTGTTTTACAAGTCTTCGTTAATACATTTCATAAAAGTAAGAATGATTCACGTTGAATTAACTAGTACTATTTATTTTAAAAGCAACCAGAGTTGTGAGTAAAATGTCTACTTTAATCATTTCAAACGCATAGAAAGAGTTCACAAAGTAATAACATAGAAGAATACGTGTGCATGTGTAAAATTTTAAATGCCCCCCAGAAAAAAATATTTTGTTGAATAATTTTACCTGAACAACTAAAATAAGTGTTGAAAATTATTATATATTTTTTAAAAAAAACCTAAAAGTACGAAATTGGGAGGCTGATAGATAATGTAATAATTTTTAGTAGGTTTCACCTATGAAATATATGCACACGTTATTGCTACTGTTATTATTGTTCTATTACCAATTAGAAAATACTTATGAGTTGTTATATATACATACCTAAAATATGAAAAGAAAAAGAGTAATTCTCCGCTAGTTTTTAATCCAAAAATAAAACAAGGTAGTAACTTATTTATGCATGAAGTATGGAGTTTTCATCATATTATATATGACAACTTAGGCACGTTGTGTTGTGTTATAATATCATTATTATATTATATTTATTAATCATTCTTAGTCAGGGTTCAATGTACTATAACAAAAACCCAAAGGGATGACATAAATGACATAAAAAAACTGGCAAAATTCAAGATTAAGCAGTACTTGGTTTTTTTTTCGTTCTCCATTTTATATACTGTGAGAACTTCTCTCACACAGTTCATTATTGATCGGCTTTTTCAACCGTCCATTCTAATCCAATGTACAAATAATAATATCCTATCAAATCCATCTATATAGCAAATTACTATGTATGACATGTCATTGTAAAAAGAATTTGCTTGTTATTTTTAAAGCCAGTATTATAATATGATAATGTTTCTTATGTCATTTATGTCGGGAGAATTACCTGACATTCTTACTTTAATTTGACCACTAACTTAAGTTCATTTACTTATTGAACCCTTTAATTATTATAGTTATAATTATTGCTATTAGTTAATTATATATGGATTAACCATAGGACAGACTGGACAAATAAAATGTATGTACTTATAGATTCTCAATCATTAGGGGTTCTCATTAGCAGATATAATAATGTAACAATACAAATAATTTCGATATAAAATAGAAACGTTGTATAAAGATAAAAATATAATGATAGTACTTACGTTTTTTGTATAAATATACATAAAAATGATCGACGACGGGTGCATACAGGAACGAAAAAAAAGTATTTGCTATTTTTCCATTCGTTGTTTCTCGATTTGGGCAAGTAAAAGCTTCACAGTGATAAGAATATGTTATGTGCATCGTATCGTATATATATATGCGTATTAATCTGTACTGTAACGACAAAATAAAACAATCATTTCCCAAAATCATTCCAAAAATGTACGATACTGAACCATTTTATAAACATAATCCATATACAGAGAAACCTAATGACAATGATTTTATTGTGTTACTGCGTGACTTAAATGTAGATATAATATCATCATAAATATTAATTGTTACTTGTCGTATTCGTCGTCGTCAGACAATTTACAAAAATGTACAGACATGTTCTTATATTATATTGTTACAAAGTATCACATAATAATTGTGAAAGTATTTACCCGTTATATGTATGTATAAGAAAATAAGTTATTGGTGATGTCTGAAAAACATTCTCGCATTTTTATACATTTTTATTGTTTCCAAAAACTCGAAATAATTATCATTTCACAATTAAGTATTAACATTTTTTACTCGTGTACCACGGATAAAAAAAATTCGCATTCGTCGTTTTTTGGAAACAAGGAAATTTTGCCGGTCTGTTTTTCTAACAAGTTGGTTCGATAAATGAAGAATGTCAGAATGAAGCGTCTAATCGTTGTTTGAGACTATACAGTTAAAAAAAAGATACAATGTACTTGATTAGAATTCTTAACAAATTAGGGTTAGTGTTGTAATAATATTCAGTATATAGTATATAATATTAATGCGTATTATATTATGTTATATCATATAAATATATATATATATATTATACCTATGTGTACACATTCAACCATGTGTTTGTACTATACATAAAAAATAGTATGAAAATCATTGTTATGATAATATACCAACAGAAGATGATGATTATAATTAAAACGTTTATGCATTATCATTACAAGAGTGCAAATAATAAAAACGAACGGAAAACGGTTAGAGTAAAAACATTATCTGAGTAACTTGCTTATTCCAAACTTAAATGCGCATGTATCATACTGTTCATAATGGGCCTATTTTTAAATCAAAGTTTCACACCATGGAATTGTCATGAGTCATGAGGAACGCGCATTTGTTAATCGCCACCTATACACAAAGGATTCATACGATTACATAATTACATACGAACTAACCACTATCAAACAGCCTACATACATATCATATCCAAATCGTTAGTTGCAAATGGCTAAAAGCTAAAAGTTTTGGAGGAAATCATCGATTGATTTTGGTTGTATAAGAAAGACAAAGAAAGACATGGAACAGCAATCCACAGGCTTGTGTCACGAATTATACATACAGAAAAATAGATAAACAAAATCAACTGTCTACGAAACATCACCGCAATATTTGAATGGGCAAGTATTTATAGAGGGGGGAAATTATAATCCCAGTACTAGAGGGAAGAAACAATGAGAATAGGCAGAACCACATCATCGATGATGATATTCATTCAATTTCCATAATAATAATGTCATACACAGAAATTAGTTGTCTATTCAAAACCCCATAACTACGTGCATACATATATTGTATACGCACACTTGAACCACCTTTATAAATAGCTAGAAAAAGGGAGTAGTCATTCACCACCATCGCTGCTACCACCACTAGTCAATGTAAAGTCTGTTAAGGTATGTACACAATTAATAGACGTCAAAAGGCACGGTTCAAAATCACAGAATGACCACCTCCACGCATCAACTCGAAGTTTGCTTCGGGAATTCAAATTCTGCATGACATTTTAAACGTTCAGAGAGCTCACTGGGGGAAAATTGGCGATCATGGAACATTATTCATTATCTACACTTCAAAGTACATGTGCATTAGTATGTGTATAGAGTATGCCAACATGCAGTAATAATACTACATATTATGCTTTTCTCTGTTATGGACAAGTGGATGGAAAAGGATGTAACGAGTGACTATATAGCAGCAAAGAGTGAGTAAGTACTCGAAGACCTAGCGATAAATTGAATGCTAAAATGAATGCATGTTGTTCTTCAATCTTCAATAAAATGTGCTCAGTTTTCAGTCCCTTGCACAATACGCTACAACAAAAGACATGGCATAGAACAGCGCATTGTTGCACACAAGACTTTACTTGGTACCGTCCTCTAGATGATCACAGTAAATACAGCACGGCACAATCAGACTTGTCGTATACATACATGCATGTGTGGCAAAAAAAACTCCAGTATTTCGTTCGGTATTCACACACAAAAGTCCTTTATACCTTGAGGCATCAGGTTCGTCGGTAAACGTGAGCAAATATGTATATGTACAATGTACAATGTGCAAAAAGCATATTCTCCATTCTCTCTCTCTCTCACTCTCTCTACAGGGAAAATAATAATGGAGACTGTTTGCGCACTTGATTTGCACTTGAAGCATACTAACCTTGGCACTCCCTACAGTGAAAAGAAAGAGCTATTTTGCCATTACATTATTTATGACATTAGCTGTGAAGTCAGTCTATCTCTCTCTCTCTCTCTCTGTCTCTTCGTAATCATGATGATCTTTTTTGACGAGCCAAACCAAAGAATTGTAATACACTAGCAAAAGCAAGTAAGTAACCAAGAGCCGATTCTAAAAGCAATAACGTTTTTTTTCTCTCTTCTTCCATACCATTCTCTTCTTGGGTTTAACACACGAGCGTAACATACAGTATTAAAAATGAGAGGAAGGAGAAAGAGAAGAAAAGAAGTAACACATACAAACGTATGTACGTACATACCTGTACTTTGTATGTATGTACGTGTATGTAAATAAAGCTTTAAGATTTTGAGACTCCATAGAATGTTTTTTGTCTCTGGATTTTCCCTTTGTGTATAATGTACAATGCTTAAATCTATAAAAGTACTGTGGTATATTAATCATGACACATACTTATATTCTTACTGAATCATTGGATTGCTTTTCTCTTTAATTTTTTATACTTGACTCTTTGAGCTGTCCAGTTCAGATTGAGATCGAGTGAAGTTTAGTCAGGCGGGTCAGGATTTGCTCATTGGTAAATGTAATAATGCAATAGATAATCGAGTATTGCATTATTGACGTTACTCATCATCATCATCCAGATTCGATATTTGATGTTTCTGCCTGTCATGTGTCATTCCATTTTAGATCTTCCTCCCTCTATCCTTCTCTCTCTCTCCATGTGCACAAATTGCCTTTTTCTCCTCAGCCGCTCAATTCATGCAAGATTGACCACACACAATGAAAAGCAGCTATGTTGAGTGTAGATATACTCACCCGATATACATAGTGTGTATATATGTGCAATATGTGCATACATATAACATACATATATAAATACACATTAAATAAATAATAATTACAATTCCGCCTTGTTCAATGCAATAGATTTGCATAATGTAATGCATTGTAAAGAGCGTTACTGAAATCACAGTCATCACATCATCACAAATTGTTCACACTATATATCACAGGGCTCTTGTATTATATATAGGTATTTACATTATACATACATACATCAAATATATAATTGTGAGTAAGTCTGAGTCGGTGGATGAAAGGGGGTAGGAAAAAATTTGCAACTGCGTGTCTGTCTCTACGTATTCTCTTCAAATTTTCAAGAGCTGTACAAATGAAACGTGAAACAGCAAAAAAAGTCGCATTTTTTGTGCAAAATCTTGAACAGTCTTATTAGCTGTTCTTTAGTTCTTTAACTCACAGTCTATTGTTGCATTAGGCATCTTTCTTTGTGATTCTTTCCGTAGGCATTAGCCATACAAAAGAAGAAGAAAGGAGACTCATTACGTATGTGTGTGTGTGTGTATGTTAGACTGGAGTGTAGAAAAGTTGCAAAGAATTTTTTCAATTCCTTTTTAATTCTCCGAGTTTTTCCTTTCAAAGTAGCAAAAAGCACAATGCACTGTACTGTACATAGTATTGGCAACTAAAAGTAAAAAGTAAGCATGATAAAATACATTTGCAGTTGATTGTTGATCGCATTTAAAGGAATTAAATTCCACATTCTGCATTACTCCAATCCACAGCGTGCTTAGGTATTGCTTAGGTATGCTCATCCATCATGAAATATCCCATTTTTTTCCGAAAAATGAGTAAATGAGCTTTGTGTGCTCACTCGGTGTATCTGTAATCTGTAGAACATGCAGAAAGTAATAAGTATGTGTACACGTGAAGTTTTCCTCTATAGTACAATGCTCGGCTCATAAACACAAAATAGTGCAAATATTTTTGTCAGTAGTTCAGAATTCTGGGCTCATAAGGAAAACTTATCCTTGTAATAATTTTTTTGCCTTTCCCCCTATGGATGTGGAAAATAATGGAAAAGTAAAAAGTATTATGTATGTATGCACAATGTACATTGTTCATGGGCAATAGAAACAAAAAATATAGTTTCATACAAGTAAATCCAGCGGAGCACATTGACTCTGGAGTCCACTTAAAAAAATCTAGAAGGACAAACCACGTATTGTTTGTTTTATCTGTATGTATACATGCATACACATTACATATTTCATGCAGACAAGTTTCTCACTGCTAAAAATGAAAACAAAAAAATAGGTAGCAACAACAGCAAAGGAGCAACAGGTACACAGAGATAATATATAGAGGATATTCTGCATAATATATGATACATAATATAATCTCTGTCCTTATTATCTTCGTCATCATCTTTATTATTATTATTATTGTGGTCGTTGTTGGTTAGTAGTCAAGTAACGAGTGTATGGATATAGATAATGGTGGAATGAATCTTGTTTCTCACCTACCTAAGGGATTCTCGTGTTATGTTTTTATATTATATTACATTACATTCTATTTCACACACTCACCAGTCAGCTTAGAAAAAGCTTATATACCGTACTGCAAAACCCATATCGTCTAAGAGGAAAACAATCAAAATACTTTTAGGTTCCAGAACGCTCACGTAATAATGGAGCTTAAGTACAATTATAATCATATGGTAATCACTTGTGTATGTATATGTATGTGCATGTAGTTGTGTACAATCACTTTGACTTTAAGCTTGGCTTTGGCTGTGGCTTTGGCAATGAAAAATGAAGAAAGGGCAATGCGTTGCGTTGTTAACCTTTAGCTCTTTGAATGGTCTCTATGAGGAATAAATACGAATAATACATAATCATTCGTTTAGATTGAGCTAGAAAAAAAACTGTTATTGTCTTATACATATACTCTAATGCTTCGAAAATATAAAC
>JAQIVE010000632.1:0-34108 GCA_034698285.1 Sminthurinus bimaculatus
GGAGGCAACAGGAGGGACTCGGAGGCAACAGGAGGGACTCGGAGGCAACAGGAGGGACTCGGAGGCAACAGGAGGGAGGGGTTTTTTCCCGGTTGCTACATATTTCTTCTGGATCCTCCCTTTTCCCCCATACCTCCCTTTTCAAGCATTTTTTCGCCAAAAAATACCTAAATGGATTCCTTTTACTGGTCTACTTGTGGCCTTGTGTGACTGTAAGGTCAGCACCCCCGGTCGTCTTGTTTGTCGATTCTGTAAAGCAGCAACGTGTTTGTAGCGATTCCATTGAAGGTGATAAGTCATTTCGTTTTCAAATATGAAGAAACGCAAAACATTGTTACGTTGCTGGTCCGTGTTTATTTTGCGGGGTTACGAAACGCCCTATTTTTGGCCTATGCGCCCCATGAGGTTTTTTTAGTGGATTTCGGGTCTACAAAGTACAAAATAATACACAAATTGTTGTTTTATTAAATTTTCTCGTTTGAATAAGAAGAAATATTTTTGGGGAAAGCATTAAGTAGAAAGTGTGCCCTTAGAAAAATATCTGGGATGAAGATTTGTTAAAATTTTGACAGGCATTTGGTGGAAAATCTTATCAACTGTGATCAACTTTTCATGAAATTTTGATATAAAACTATCAAAATCTCATGAGATTGTTATGAATCGGTATAATTTGTTGACATGGTAAATATTTGGTACTATAATGATGCGATATTGATGAGATGATGTTGCACGAACACCAAAATCTTATCAAAATTTTATCAAAGATGATGTGAATTTCGAACCAGATGCACATCAAGCCAATCCAATCTCATCAATTTTTGAGCAAAAAAGACCAAATGTTTTTTAAGGGTGTATATATCTATGCTCTAAACAATGTGCTGATCCTCCATTTTCTGTACATGCATGTTCCTGTGTGTGTAAATAACATTTACGTTCGCCTTGTTGAGACACAACAACAACAACAACAACAAAAGGACTATAGAGGGAAAACTATAGTCAATTGAGAGAAAAGTTACGGAATTTCCTGTACAATACACATTTCCTATACACTCCTCCTTTCTTTCGTGCACTTTGGACTTTGGCACACAAAAAAGTCAACTTAACTTATAAAGTTTCAGTCTATGTATATCTTGGCATGTACAAACTTGATTCTTCTGAAGATGGTCTCACGTAAGTGCTTTCTATATGATACAACATAAGAATACATAAATGCATACACAATCGGTTTGATTGAAAAGTGTGACAATAACAGGAGAGGAAGGGAAAACTTCAAATTCAGATAAAGGATTCTTCGTCATCAATAGTAATATGGCAATCAATTATATCCTAAGAATTTGTATGTAGGTATGTGTATTTCAAGTACACAGTCTTTTTATCCACGTCAATTGATGTGATGTTTTATTCCAATTCAAAGGTTCTATCATATTTTTCAATATAAACGATAACGACGATTTACTTATTTACTTTCTCCAGAAAATTTTTACCGGTGGTGACTCATAAAATATTCTTGTACCTTTACATAAGAGGCATTGCAATCACTTACTTCTTTAAAATTAAAAATTAAGCATGCCCATGTATGTATTTTTTCACAGCCGTGCAAATTGCACATACATATGTACGTTTGATTTCAATACCTTTCCCTGATCTTCATTCGAGCATTCAGAAAAAGCACCATTAAAAAAGTCACAGCCTTTGGAGTCTTTCACTTTCTCCAGTCGCGCAGCGTTTAACAGCAAAGAAGGTTACTCATTTAACCTGTTTTCAATTAAATATACAGAAAAAACTTGTTCTTGTCATTACTTTGAACACTTAGTTAAATTTAGCATCAAATAGAAACCTAGGTCACGATCAATATTTTGTTGAGATCGAGTCAGTTTTGTTAAAAGTTTAAAGAAAGACAAAAATTATTTTGGGAATATTATCAGCACAAAACCTTTCAATGGCGTACGTACATATGTATGTATGTACATGTGAGGTCGTCACATGTGCAACATGCAGCAGTTTACATACATTTATTGTCACTTGCCGTTTGACGGGCTTCGTATTCATCCCACACCCACAATTCCTGTATAATAATATTAATATTTTATTTATTTACGGTATGGGGTGATCCTGCGTTGTGAGTTTGTGAAATGTCTGTACGGCTGTTTTTTGTTGAGCCGACTCAACATTTAAAAATTTATAAGTTATTTACTCATATGTATGTTCTAATTATGTATGAAAACTGAAGACTCAATCAATGTCCATGACTGAGTTAAGCCATAGTGGGTATTTATAATGATGTGAAATAAATAATTTTGGTCCATTTCTCATTACAGTACGTGTACATATGTTTAATGAATATATGTTCCCCAAAGCTCATTCATTCTGTCAGTCACTACAACTTTCATGCTTATGCATTATGCATACTTATGCACTCAATCCTTCTTTCCTCCCGTTCTTTTCCCCTCTTTTTTTCATTCATTTACTTTGTCATGTTCAACCTTTGTTCATCCCTCCCAATGTGCTTGCTGTGCTTTGCTGTATTCTCCCTCTGCAATCTATGCACAAAGTTCCAGCTCGTCTGTCAAAGAGACAGATTTCATCACGAGAGTGAAAGTCAAACGGAAAAGACAAAGGGCAAAATTGTTGTATATGTGTACATTGTACATACGTTGTACATGGCCAAGCCAATAGACAGAAAAATAAAAGGCAAAACGGACATAAAAACGAAAGGTAAATTCCATACACCTACAAAATACATCTACCCAAAGAGAGAGAGAGAGAGAGAGAGAGAGACAGAAAATGCGGCAGAGACAGCCATACCATAATTTTCTATTGAGCACCACAAAGCATATAAAACTTTTGTATTTGTTGTTTGTTCAAGGGAGGGAAGGAGGAGAAGAAAGAAAGGGAGAAGGGAGGGAAATAGAGCAATCATCAGGATTGGAATGAAAAGTCGTGTTTTTCCCAAGTTTCCCTTTCCGATGCATCACCATATGAGAAGGTAATATATGTATGTACATACCATATAAATATGTACATGCATAACATATACTCGGGACGGAGAAGAGTTTTGATGCTGCGTCGATGCCTTTTTGTCTTCTCGTCGTCAACAGTTTGCCCTTTCTCTTTCACCTACTAAAATAATATATGGAGCAAACGAGTTGTCAAAGGGAGCGAAGACAACGCCCCCGTAAACATATGCACCGTAATAGCAATGAATATGTGGGCATATATTACACGTACATACAGCACAGCTAGAGGAAAACGAAAACGAGCGGCTGTGCAGGCTGAAATCAACTCAACTCCAGTTCAACTAAATTGAACTGAATTGACATGGTCAGAATACTCAGAATGTCTCTTTATTAACTACATGTACGAATATAATGTGGAATATGTGTCAACCACTAGAAATGGACATTTAAAATAATCCACCCGCACACAAAGTTCACATCAAAATTATACAGGATTTTGACCTCCAGTAAGTCCCATTTTTGGCGTTATAAACTTTGTAAAGTCAACCAAATGTTTAGGATTTTTGTGCACACTATATGAAATCTCTATTGTATTTACATAAAAATGAAGCAATTTATGGTTCAAAGATGGCTGAAATATTGGTCAAAATTTTTGTACGGGTTGAAGCTGCAATTTTTAGCGTTAGCTTTTATTTTCAATCAACCAGCCGTCATTTTCTCCGCGCTTGATTGAAAACGGAACTGCAACTGGGTATATATGATGCATAATTAATGTACATACGTACAAGGTACAACCGATGATGCAACAAACGAATGCCACAAACTATGCAAAATGTTATGTAAGTAATACCTAATATTTTACAGCTCAAGTACTGGCTACCGGTGAAAGCGAGTGGAAAGAAATTAATTTTTCTCCGAGGTAACAGAAGGTCACTTTATACATACATACTTAAAAACGTAAATGGCATACACATGTACTTTTAAGGGAAGTTTGTTGGCCGAAACTCTACATACATACATAATTCTGCAAAAAAATAAATGTCTGAATTTAGTCAGAAAGCAGAAGGCTGCGGATTGTATTTGTAAACAGAAATTTAATATCGCCTGTAGGAAAAATGTGGATTCCAGGTTACAATGGCTATTTTTGTTCTACCGCTATTGTTGTTCATGGTCATTCGGGTTGGGGAAGTTGAGGTTTTTTAACTGACGTCTGTCTTTTGCGTATTACAGTTAACCTCAAGTTTCCACTTGTTTTTTGGTAAGTCGCAAATCAAGTCATACGTAACAACAAAACATAAGCGTGCGTCCGGTTGTAAATCGACGTCAGTTTGCAAAGCGTGTGCGATTTTATCCACTTGACGCTTCGATTTCGAATTCTAACATATAGACTGTACACTGTACACATAGATGTGATTTCCCTTTTCTTCTTGATATGCTTTTTGTTGACTTTCTAGAATGTCAAAGTGTAGATTATTGTATGTAAGTACATAAGAAATGTGTGTGTAGTTATAAGGAAATAACATATTGATACTCGATACTGGTCTGCAAACTTTTGTCTGTGCATACATGTATAATATTATTCTATGCCTAAAAATACCCAGACAAAACCAGCAAGCAAACAACAAACGCGGGGTATTTATTGAAGCTGCCCACGTTTCTCAGGCGCTTCTAATTACCACTGATAGAATATAATCGCCAAATTTTATAACATTGTAGCATAACACCCTGTAACTGTGACAATGGAAACATATAATATATAATACCTACATAATAGAACAGAATACAGATTGATCCAATATAAATCCGTCAAACTGTCTCATATTTAAGTTTCATTTTGCCTGCTTCAACTTCAACTTTTTGAGACAACTCTCTGTATGAAATACAGATATCTAATGATAACATAATATGTACAAAGTCCATACATACAAAGTCTCTTCTTCTTCTTCTCAAGTTTCGTCTTTACGTTTCCACCAACAATTTGTCCTCCTTTTACCCCTTCACTTTTATCTTTTATGCGAAGACGTTCCATTCTACATACACAATATCTTATTTTGCATTGTATCTTGATCATCTTTCAGCTCAAGACATAGTACGTGGATGGTAAACATGTGCAAAATAGAGCAGATAAAGTCGAGTTCAACACAAAAATGTCCCTTTTCTTACTGCTTTCCCCCTTTATTAGCATGGAGAAAGTCATGGGGACAGGGGCACTTAATTCCGGTCAAAGGGTATCCACATGTACACTGTATATAATGTAATGTACAATAAAATAGTTGGAAAATACCAGAATTTGTACCCAATGACCTGGGATTAAAAAGAAAGTTAAGTTACATAAATGACAATCGAAGGAAAATGTAAATAAAAAAGTGAAATATGAAGTCTACCCAAGTTAAAATGTCAAAAACCTTTGAGCACGTTTACAAAATTAATTAAACTCTACGGTTTTACTGTACATTTTTTTATTTCGCCAAGGATAAAGTTTTAAAAAGAAGTACGTTAAAAAACGACGAGTATAACCTATCAATTGAAAAGTACAGAGCTAAGCTCCTCCGCTTTTTCCACTCTTAAAACGATACATATAAAATAGACGAAGAAAAATTGACCGCTGACCGGAACTACCAGCTCATTGTTTCACTTAATGCTGGAAAATGCCAGCTTGGGAATATGTACAAATGAAATTTGAGTGTGTATGTAGCTTTGCTGATAGACCCACGCAAATAATCCTCCAATTTATAACAAATACGAGATAATACAATTATGGAGAAAAGTTGACTGTACAACGTACAAACGACATGCTTTGAGAAAATATGTCCTTGTTTTAATAAAAACTCCCACAGTGCACTATACATATGATTTATTTTACGAATACATTTACACATACATACATACGCTGTGGACTGTTGTGTATATTATACACAAATACACAGCAGTCCACAGCGCTAATTTGTCGAAGGTTTTTGTGTCCATAAAAATACATAGTAGAGGGTCGTTTTTATCTTTGTTACTACTTCACACTTTGCACAATTCATTTCAATTTATTCGCTTTGTTAACACGTTTGCATTTTGTGTCGTTAAGATATGTATATGTATGTGCGTGAAAAATACAAAGTAAATGAATACACAAAAGGTTTTTTACTTTTACTGTTTCTTTCTCCTTTAGGGGGTATTTATAATGTATTAAATACGGCCTTTCTTTTCTGCTCAAAGACGCAAGTCTAACTCCCTACAAACTAAAAACTTGCGTTGGTAACTCCAAACAACAAACTCGGGAACAAATCTACCCTACAATAATAATAATATCTATGCATGTTATCATAAGTATTAGTCAAGGAAAAGAGGAAAGGTGAGATGACTTTCCATAAGTTTCCACTAGATAATTAGTATAATACTTTGTAATATGCCTTTTCTTCATTTTCCTTTCTTCCTTCCTTCCTTCCTGTTCTTTAGAAACTACGGACGACCGTATGCCTGTATGAATAACTAAAACCGTTACATTTCCTTTCTTTGTGTTTATTTTCACTCTACCTTAACGTCTTTCTAAAAAATAAGACAAAGTCTTGAAAATTAAGAAACAGAGTGTACATATCAGTAGCACTCTCACAACTAAATACCATCCAAAATGAAAACACATTACTATATAAAGGATCCAAAAGCTAAATAAATTATTACACGACTTTCCCCGTTCCTTCCTTTTACCTTTTCACCTTTTTACTATTTATGCATTGCATAATACGCCTTGTCCCACATTATAGAGATGCATATTATGACATATTGGCATTATGAAATAAAGGACGATGAATATGAATTCAGTAAACGAGGTTTCGAATTCGATGCTGCTCGGAATCTTGAATTCAAGTCTCAAGTCATAAGTCACGAGATATTATTGTTATCATCTTCACGAACTTTCAGCCCAAATGTGTTCGGTTAAAGGTAAAAAAAGCTCTTGTTACTTGTTCTTCTTCTTCCGCCTTTGAATGTCGAAGCCACGATTTGTGAGTTTTTCATATAAAATACAGTATATTGATCATGGTTGTAGTTACATATATACTAAACTAGCGATATAAGGAGACAAAGGCAACAGTTCTTTTCACGTTTTGGCAATGACACTGGTAAAACCTCAGAAAATAGGGGGCGGGAGAACAAACTACTTGCATATTACAGTTCTATACAGAATACGAGCTTGTTGGTTTGCTCCTTTTGAAAAAAGGATGAGAAAAAAGATGAAAAACGCATAATGCAGGGGGGAGTATTTCTGGAGAAAAAATAAAAGACTCTGTCTCATCATGAATCATGAACGTGTACATAAGTATGTACTTATCTTGTGGTATCTATAAGGTGCTGAAGTCAGCTCAAAGCTCAATCTCAATATCTGTGATGCGTCTTGTCTTTTGGTGGTAGAGACGCAGCTTTTTAACGACAGTGGCTCATAATATCAAAGAATACATTGTGTAACACATTGCATACTGTACGGATGATGATGAATGGAAGATATTATGAAGGGGTATCTACAAGCTACATAGTTTGCACAGCAGAGATATGATTTTGTTGCACAAATGACAAATACAAATACATGTACACAATTTACTTATATACATGTACGTACAGCCAAAAAGACGGAGAAGATGAAGGGAATTATTGAGAATTGGAAGAAAGAGGATGAAGATGAAGATGAAGGCCAAGTCAAAGTAAAGTCTCAAGTCAAAGAGGAAAAGTCAAAGGGAAAGTTGTCTTAGCAGCAAATGAAAATGAGCAGGGCGAGACAGAGATAGAGACAGAGACAGAGACAGGTAGATAGGCCAACAAATGGAGAAAATCCCTCCGTCATGGGGAGAAAAGGAATGGCACAGAGTCCAAAGTCGACCTTATGAAATATTATTGTATACATACATGCATACCTGTAAGTTAAGCTATGTATGGCAGTTATCATAGTCAGCGGGATATATCAGTATTACATGTAGATACTTTACAGGTATATTATGTATTGTCCTTTGATGAACTTTGGGTTTTTCGCATAATATCTTGACAAAGGTTTACAAGGAACTGAGCAGGAGATACAAAGACCAAGTTGAGAAAAAATGTAGTGGACGTACGTAAGTCGGACCCAGAATAGAATAAACAAACCAAGAAATGATGAAAATGAAATGCAAAAAGAAATTGATATGATACACAGTGGACTTTTTGTACTGCTACATACATAGGACATAGGTATACTGAACTGTATTAGTAAATGTACCACACCGTCTTAAGAAACTGGCTACGTATTTCTCCACCGGCCAATATCGGAAAACCCCCACACACTGGTAGATATACAAAGACATGGGAGCAGAAAAGTACCTGTGAACGTATGAGTATGAGTATGAGGCAAAAGGAAAAGAAAAAGTGCAAAGGGAAGAAAAGGAGAAAGGGTGAGAGAGAGAGAAACAGAAAGAGAGAGAAAAGCACCATCATTCGGATCAGAGTCAATTATAAAACGTTAGAGCGGTTGTGCTCCAGCGTTCAGACCATCCTCGTCATCCGATTATAGCAGGCAGCAGCAGAAGCAGTAGCAGCAGAAAAGAAGAGCCAGAATTTCCACACTTTTCACTTCTTCCAGTCGTTTGCATCGTCTCTTCGTTGTTGGTTCGCCAGTCGCTCAGTCACTCAGTCACTCAGCTGTATATAAGTATAAGCATAGTCAGCTCTAACTACTCTAGTCAAGTCAAACCAAGCCAAGGCACAAGTCAGTTTGCTGGAATAATCTGTCTCCAGTCATCAATATTATCGCTGTACACATACGAGTATATTATACACCCATCATCATCCTCATCATCATCTGCTCTTCACTCTGCTAATTTTCTTTATTCATCGTTAATTCGATCTTGAGGAGTAATTAATTCATTAATTCCCATTTTTCTCACATCCCTTGTTCTTGAACAAGAGAGAATAAGCAACAATCCATCGGATTTTCCGTCTGAATCCGCAATTCAAATCCCATTTCCATTGCACTTTCCTCAAGACCACAGCCGGAGAGAAGCAAGATAAAGAAGTGGAACAAATTTTGACCACTTTTCCACCATCCCCACATTCACAACTTGACAACACACAAGTACAGACACAGTCTATATACATACATACACACATATATAAGTACATACGGAATACATAGACAGGAACGATCAAAGATAATTAATTACACATTGAAAGAAGTAGAGAGAGCGTATTTGGCCGTGTGTGTGAGTGTGTAATATAATTAATACAAGTCCACAGAGAGAGAAAGAAAGAAGTCAGCGAGAAATATCAGGCATCAAAAGTCTGTCTGTATATTATAACATTAGCCATTTTCCTCCCCTTGTTCCTCCAACTTGGCCATACACTGAAACGACCGTCCTTCCTCTTTAATTCCAGATCCAGCTCCAGCTCCACTTACATATTGACATATTGTACGATACACTACACTTGAAAATTTTCCAGTTGCACACTGAAAGCTCACAAGAGTTGTCACTTTTGAAGCAAGACTAATATAATATTCGACATTTTCCTGTGAAACAAGGCACACTCACTCATTCACTCAGCTCAGTTTCCAGCCCACATCATACATACATACACTCATACACAGTCATACACATAAAACATTGACTCACATTCATCCATCACACTGAAAAAGTTGAGTGGGGAAAGGACACTTTTGATTCGTATAAATTCGTGAGGTTGTCAACAATTCGGCTCAGTAAGTATTCGGCCATCAAGTCAGTCGAGGAGAATCTACGTCAAGCAAGTCACTGAAAAAAGGATAAAATAATAATAATAACAATAACTCTACTAACGGGTAAAAAGAAAGTGCGTCAAATTTTGGACATTTTTCAGAAATTGAAAAATTGAGAAGAAACTCGAGAGGAAAAAAATCCAGGACAATTTATTATCATTAGAAAATAATAAGAAGAAAGCTGTACATACATATATACAAATATTGCTATTTTTACAACTAACCACTATTAATATACGACGGAAATCCTACTTCTGCATTGACAGCGTATAGGGAAAACGTACATCGTACATAATACATATTATATAACACAATAAGTCAATTTGTCTCCGGAAGATATACTTTTACTTTCTCTGCCACTTTCACTTTTCGCTCCCCCTAAAAGTCTACCTACTTATACTTAACTTAACTTTTACTCCATAATACATATTTACTACTACATAGTAAGTAATAACAATATAACTGAAAGATGATGTGGAACTTGAGCATCTCGGCGACTCGGGGTTTCTTGGCCATTGTGGTCGTTGCGGTCTGTTTCTCACTAGGCAAACAATGTGAAGCTTTTCATGCTCCTGCCGACTCCCTCGTCGACTATGACAATGACTTCAGCCAACTCAACGCCAAGATTAGAGAAACGCTGAGATACATGGAAAGACTTAAGAGTCAGGCTCAACCCCGAAACTCGGCTTTAAGGTAAGAAAAGAAACAAAAGCATGAAAAGAGAAGAGCCTCGATTCTTTTTGTGTTTTAATATAGCATTCTTTCCTTTTTTTCTCTCATGTTATACATACTACATTTTGTATTATTGTGCATAAAAATTAGCATTCCTCACATGTCAATTTTCAGATTATATTTTATTTTTAGCTGTTATTTTTGTCAGGTCAAAAGTGGATAATGTTTCAATAATGTAAGATGTAGGTGTATCAAAATTGCAGCTGTTTTTCAAATATTTTTCAAACAGTTTATAATGAATGTATAAAGTATATGTATCGTAGACCAGAGGTATATATATAGAAAAGGGTAAACCAGGAGGAAAATGTTTGTGTGATCGGAGGTCAAAAACTATTTTTCAAAGTAGATTTAAAATTGGTTAGCTTTGACACGTTTCGCTTATTTCTTCCTCCTCGCCTTTGAATTATGATTGTGGGCTTGAATACATTATGTATATCTGTACATATTCTCACAGTCACCGTTCACCACAACCATTCATGAAACTGTTGCGAGGAATCCAAAATAAAGAAGGCGATATAAAATATGCATGTAGATTGTAGATATTTTATGAAATGTAAAACAATTAGTGATTTTAATTGCCTTTGAGGGCTGGAAAACCGTGCAGGGGAAATCAATTTATTTATAGAAAGGAGGCAAGTGAGTCAGCTAGTTTATAATTTATTGATTTCCTACAGTATTTTTACGATACAATAGCCAATTTAGATACATAAAGAAACTTTACACTATAGCTATATTAGCTATTCCATATTGCTAGTACTTTACAGGAAAGGGTTGTTTTGTTGTGTAACTACAATTGCTTTTGTGAACCGTGATTCATTTGAATCTATACAATATACTATGCATCATTGATATGCCATTTTACAATATACATACTTTGCCTACATGCATGATATTTAAATGAAACAATTAGCACATTCCCTCAGAAAAAAATGTTGTCAAAAAATCTGGTGAAAATGACACACGATTTCGGTTAAAAATTTTATCAATTTTCTTCAAGTTTTGATGAGATTTTGATGAAATATCATGAAAGTGTCATCAAAAAATGCCAATCTTGTCAAATCTCATTTCATATTTTTCCAAGGGTTATGTGTCTACCTCCAGGGGAAAATTACCCTCTTACGTAAAATAACAAAGATACAAATATGTACATTTGAAATTTCTCGATAATTGCCGAGGTCGAGAAAAATTCAGACAATAAATGAACTATTGTAAACATTTGATATGAGAAATAGTTGTAGATTGAACCCTTTTCACGGTTAAAACAAATTTTGAGGGTTTCAATAGGTTCGACGAAGCGGGGAGCTCAATAGTTTGTTTTTTCTACAGTTTTCTACAGTATGACACTAATTCTGTTTTTGGTACAGAGTTCATGTATTTTATACCACAGCAGAACAAATTTTTTTGAAGCTGTATAGATTTTCTAAAATATGTTCAGTTTTTATAAATTTAAATACATGGCACGGAATTCTAGTATTCTAGTACATAATGAAGAGGTTTGGAAAATCATCGGCATGTGATCGAAATCAAAACCTGAAGATGCATGATATAATATTCATATGCTGTGGATTTTGTTAAATTGCTTACAAAAAATCTCACAGCAACACGCCACAAAACAATAGGGCTTGTATTATGTATGTATGTACAATGTATACATTGTACATACATACATATGTGTGGGAGGAAAGTTTTTCATCAAGTTTTTTCTCTTGGATAACATCATTTATTACATATGCATATATGTATGTTATACTCGTACTATAGCCAGACAGGAAATGAAACAGCTAATACAAATACAAAGAGGAGTGTCATGTGTGTGTTTTTGTAACTATTTAGCAACGTGTTATAATTGTAATAGTTGATAGTTCTAATGTTCCACACAAAGTATGTGTCTATTTGTATTTGTATACGATTGTGATTGTATCGCCGCTATGCCGCTATGAGGGGAATTGATAAAGGGAAAGAAAAACTAAGTTTTTCAATTAGATGCAGAGTCAGACAGAGATATTTACGTAAAACGAGCACACGCTCCCATGAATTTATGTATGTACAACGGACCAATCTCACGGGCAACAAAATGCTAAATACATACAACCTACAACAGAAAGCTAGAAAAGAAAAAAAAGTAAGTCAATTGGACTGTTATAAATAAATGTACACGTATGTGTATCTGTATATTGTGCCCTTCTCCTTACGGAAACCCAATAATTGACTAGCTTGCTTGAGGACGAATCATGTGCGTATTACATTACCCATTCATTCACATATGTGTAACAAGAATAAGAATAAAAATGGACTAATAGAATAGCAATCAACAAAAAAGGTTTGTAAAGAATCAGTTTTCAAAAGTAAACATTTTAAGATCGGAGAACAAGGATAAATGATTTTTATTCAAAAGCAGTTTTCAAAAGGTTTCCACGGGCAGAGGGTTTTCAAGGTATTAAAAATATCCACATGTAATTCTCTTTCTCCGTCACAATGGAAAGTTGGTATTAGTGGCAAAATCGTGTAGATGAAAAATAACTGTACATAATACGTAGAGTACGCACAGGCATTCAAAATCGGCGTGGTAAAAAAATCAAAACGAGAACAAATATAGCCATTTTACACTTTACAAAGGGTCCGCGGGTTAAAAGAAGCGATATACATACGTATGAAGGAAAAAGTCAGTTGATGAATGCGTGACTGACCGATTTCAGATTTATCGTGTAAACGAACATTTTCAACCCTGAAATTGTTCAATATCAGTATCACGACTCCATGTGATGTAGACATTGACACTTTGAAATCGAATATCGTGAGATCCTTTGTAGTTCAACGGTGAGTAACTATAAATATATTATACATACACTATTATACACAGTACAAGAATCAAGGCACACAAAGTTAAAAGAACTAACTGTGTGTATCTATACATAGCGAACAAAGTACAAAGGCTTGTGCACTTTACAAAATGCGTAAATAAAATTCATGTTTTTCTATTAGAGGAGAAGCTTTTTAATGTTCAGCGTTCAGTTTACAATATCAGTACATACCAAGTGTGTAAGTAAAGTTCACTCGTAGAAATAAAAAGAAATAAAGTCACTTGAATATATTGAACTTTTCAAAAATATCTAACTGATCATATCATGCGTGTGTTATTATTAGTATTACCTATTTTATAAAGTATACAAGCATATTATACATACACATATGTATAAGTACACGTCAAAGGGTCGGTGTTGTGGGTGGATAATGAAATTCCACCTACTATATTTCATACAGACAACTAATACATCTTTCAATGTTAGCTATATATTCCTACATATGTGCTCAGAATACACAAGATATCTCAATTCTGTTTTGTACATGTACAATATCTTCTTGGTTTTTCTAGCAGTGAAAAACGGGGAAGAGATGGAAACGGGACAAGCAACAAGCAACATGTTCCATGCAACACGTGCAAAACAAAATGTATTCGTTCGTTTTTAGTGTTAGATGTTAGTTTTAGATGTGGGAACAAAATAAAGTTATATACGATACACAATTTCCTTTTCCCCTTCCTAATCCATTAACCGATTAAAAAACTATATAATATAATATCTTCTTGGCCTACCTGCTCCATCCTGCCTTCTCTCAAGAATTTTTCTTCTCGTTCCTCTTTTACTAATATAAATAACCCAGGGAAGACAAACGTTGTTGCAGCCCTCACTTTTTTGCTGCACATCATCAGTTTATTTATTTGTTATTCTCCATCCTTCCTACTATCCCTCCTGTCTAGGTAAACACATAATGATGAAATAATACAAAATGCACATAATATCATACTCGTTATACATATGTAGGTAGAAATTTTCTATGTACTAGAAATCACCTTTCTATCGGAGTTTTCGAGGGCTTTACGTTAAAGAAAAACGGTTTTTTACTCTGAGTATAATACAAGTAGCTATGCATAAATACTTTTTCATGTACATATAGTATACGGTACACCCGTTTCAATGTGGGCTGACGACGTCGACGACCACGACGATGGTGAATCATGACATGTTGGTTATTCACGACAATCCAAAAAGCCAATACGGATAGGTACTTGAATTTTCGAGAAAAACACAGGTGTATAAGAGTTGAAATGGTAATACATAATAATAATAACCTGTGGAAGGTGAGGATCGAAGATAGAAGGCACACGCTGGCTATGTATATAATTTTATACGTAATTTAATAATAATATTATCATTACCAATAGCGTTACTATGTATATGCATACGTATGCTAAAGACTTCATGCAGCTATGTAATACTTGCGCCTTTTGGAATTATACATGTATGTAAATGCATACGTACATGATGGCGGTGATAAGTCCTGGGCAAATATTTGTTTTGGTTATGGTCCTTAACCTCTTTAAAGAAATTTAATTATTATTCCGAGGAAAACGCATGTGTATGAGAAATAGAAACTTGTATCTCCATTTTCTATTGAATCGTCAAATATGAAAACCTTTTACTGCGAAAAGCAATTTAGTGTCTAATCAACCATTATAATGTGGAAGTTTTTTTGTAATACAAGGAATATTAATAACCTCCATGAAATTTACACAGGAAAAAAGTAGCGTAAAACGTAACTATATCAAGAGTTCATCATTAATGCGTTATTAAAAATATGTTACGCACAATCTTGAACCTTGAACTTGGAGGAATCTTATCTCCAAGCAGTATCTCTAATTCTAACCAATGAATTTTGCACCATGGTGATCGAGAAGGTAAAAATGCCAAAGGAAAGGAAGCATAAAAATATTTAAAAAAGTTTCTCAATCTTGAACTTTCAACTTTGACGAATTAAATAAAAGTACCTACACAAACAACATTTTGAGCCGTCTTGACGTTAATCGAAAAAAACTACTCGAGGGGAGGAAAACAAGCGTACTTTTTACTGTTTTTGTCTCGTTACCCCTTTTTTCTCTGTAACTATTCTGCCATTTTAGTAGTTTTCAGTGAAAGAACGAAGCTATACGTACTTTTTCGTTTTTATTTAAATGGTGGCTCAAATTTTACTTTCTCCATCATAACAGATGGCGAAAGTAAAATTTAAGCCACTGTAAAATAAAAGCAGACCGTACAATATTAAATATGTTCTCTTGTATTGTTTTTCTTCAAAAAATAAGCGTCCAAGTATCAGGTTCAATTTGTGCATGAATTCTTTTTCTCGTCCAACAAGTGTTTTCCGCTTCCTTCTTTCTTCTAGAAGGCCACGGAGAAGTAAATAGCTAGAAGTACAGAGTAAAAAATGTGTAAGCGTAAAGGCAAAAAAGGTAGTTTTGAAGAATTTCAGTAAACTTTTACGGTTGAACTTTTTTACTTTAGAAGGAGAAATTCATAGAGACAGTTGATCTAAATATAAGTATGTAAGATACGACAAGGAAAAGAAAAGTGTGTGTAGAGAGAAGTTTATGATACTGCTTGATATCTTATGGCACCTTCACCAAGAATACTTATTTAGGTGTCAAAAAGTCAAGTCAACAAGAAACAGAAGGGCATTATAAAGTGTTTAGCTGTGTACTTTGTAGTTGGGTAGACGAACGATGTAGATGTTTTTCCTGTGAAGCGGATCCGGTAGCCTTATGCTGTGCACAGAGCACACTCATAATCCAAAACAGAAACGAATTGACAAAAACGGGTTAGAAGTTTAGTATTTCATGTATGTATACAGGTATGTATATAAGATATTATAGCTTCTTGCTCTATTCTTGGTTTCCTTTAAGCTCCTTCGTTCCTACACTTGCCTACAACTTCATGCTACTTTATTTATCTATTTTATTGGGTGTTTGTCACGATTATGCAAAAGAGGTAGAAACGTATACTACAGGACATAATTCCGCTTTTGTATGTGTGCCTGTATCTAATTCAGAATAACACCGAATCAAAACTTTCGTCGTCCCTCACAGTCTCACAGTGAACAAATTTATGTATCTATAATTAATGTGTATTTGACCTGTAAAAGCAGAAATAAGACTTTAATTAGCACTTCTTCTAGTAGAAGATCCATCTAAATAGTTATTACCATCAGAGATAGCTTAAACTTTGACTTTCCCATATTGTAGGGCAATAGATAAATCTGTAATGGAATTTTATAGCGTTTTTGTGTGCTAAAATGGTGATTGTTTGACTTGTGAAATAACCCTGGATAAAATTCAAAACTTTCACTCTAGGGTTCGATTTCTTGGCCCAATACGTTTATGAATTGATATTGATTTCCGCTCTATTTAAGTATGAAACTACATAACGTATAGATTTATTGAACAACAAGTTACACAATAAAAGTCCATCCAGAGATAATACGCCTACATTCGTATTATTTCAGCATAATAGTTCTAGTGACTTGATGATACTAAATGAAGGTAATTTGATTTTTTGAAATTTCAATATAAAAAATACCATAAACCTCAAACTTTGCCATGTGATGCAACTTTATCCGACTACTTATTTAAAATAAAAGTACAACCCTCAATTTTAATCTATATTTAGCAAAAGGTTCTTTGCTTTTTTTACATTTTTAAACGTGCTAATACAAATAGAAGGTTAAATGAAAAACCCCAAGACTTTGAGCAAAAGTTGCGAGGCAAGTTAGTTCTAGCCTACATCGGTGTGAAATTTCAGTCGATTCTGTCGGAGGGCAGTTTCTCCATGCATTTCTTGCGAGGTCCTTGAAAATAGAGAGTAAGTTTCAGATTTGGGTTTTTATTTTATTGAAGTAGTCGAGAGAAGTTACATTATGGATTATAGAGAAATTTATGTACCGTTCATTGATATTGTAAATTGCTTTCATTTACGATAGTAAAGTAGAGCTAGTTTGTTCGGCAAGGGAACGAGGTCATTCTTCCCAAAGCTTTTCAAAATTTTTATAACAATGTATAAATTATACATGTAGACGGTATATAATATGTATGTTATGCCGTCTACAATTACCCAAATGTTGTACCATACCATTCTGTATCATTTTAGTCTATCTGGAATATTTTTCAAGTCCACGTGCATTGCCCCGAGAAACATAATTGTATGTATGTAATGGGAAACAGACAGACATGCCATACAAGTTCCCTTTTTTGAAGTCACATTTTGACTCGTAAAGTTGAAATTCGAGGAAATGACAAAAATGTAGAAAACTGTTGAAGGTAGTTGTTGGTCTGTTCCTGATGGTCAGCATCATGAATTGTTATATCATTATTATATTATTACGTGGAAGGAAAACGATGATGGCTGAAAGTCTCTCTAGAAAATTATAATAATTTCTTCAAATTGGAAAACGAGTTGATAGTTAATGGTTGGCATCAGTTTTGACGTCTTTGAACTCTGGTTTTGTTGTACTTGTTCATAGTTCATAGAAGGTCCGGTCCGTCTGGTTCAATCCATTACATTTTATGTATATGAACTTAAGTACTTTGACCCATTTCATCGGCTGTTCCGCATCCGCCTTATAAATTGTTGAATCATCTATCCGACTTGGACAATATACACAGAACATGATAGGATGAACACAGCCGAGATTTGTAGGATTGTCTACGGTTGTTAGCTTCAGTTGACGTTTGATGGTCGCGTTTGTGATTCCAGTACAATTGTTTCAATTAAAAAGCAAAATTATAATATGATAGATCATGTATCCTGTAGATACTTGAATCCACATTCTCCACATTCTTCTTGTCTTCTACCATGGTCGTACAGAATAATATAAGCTCATACCAGGCAACATTTCCGCCTTTTTGACTTCCTCAATAATATACATACAAACAGAATAATCTGGAAAGCAATGCTCGTGGTTACGGGCGTTGATCTGATTATGTACATTTACACGATATTCCTAAAACTGATACCTACAAGAGTGATGGAGAACGCCGAGTATTTATGACTTTTACTCGTAATCTTTCATAGCTGGAATTCTTTTTCACGTTATACATAGTGAGTGTCTATGTTCCGTTTCACACCCAACAAATAATGAAAGTACACAACATTCACAGCAATTAATGATTTCATAGTCGTGTTGAAAATAATCTTGAAGAAAAGTGACACACAGCTCTATATTTTTCATGTACGTGGAAACGATACGTCATAGGTGTATAATTATAATTTAATTGTTCAAAAATTCTCGGGACTTTGGCTATACTCTCCGACGAGAAATCCGAATAAATGTTTCTTTATACATTCTACTTTCTCTATACTCTGTTTTCCCAGTATATGAAGTTCTTATTGGCAAAGCACATAATGATCTTAATATGATCTTAGTTTATAATTTGTATTTTGTATTGTAGACCAATTATGTGGTATGCGGTAATATTGAAATCAACTTTTAAAAAAGTTAATTAAAATCTATTAGCCTAGACCGAGCGTCATATTTATCATGTAATATTAGACGTTATTTAGCTTTTAGTCATGAAGTGTTATTCATTAGTGGTATTCATGTCAAGAAAACTCATGGGGAAATTGTACTTCACCTCTATCTATCTGCAGCTTTACAGCGTTCACGTCTTGACTTTTGGACAAAATGAACCTTCACCCCGCGTCTGTATGTTATTCATAATATATTGCCATGGCTGTTTTATTTATTTTCAACTCCAACTCATCTTCTCATCCACTTGTAAATATTAGAAATATTTAGTTTGTGGATGGAAGGAGATATTATGCGGGTGACGATGATTATTATGTGTACCATCTGTATTATTAACCGCCATAACCTGAGAAGATGAGACATGAGATGTTTTTTAGCTTTAGTCGTAATTAAATCATGTTCGACAAGCGGGACTACAGGATTTTGAGTTTCGGGGCATTCGGTCTTTTAAACTATAAAATTAGATTTCAATAGACCTGTCCAAACGTAATTGTATAAAATATGCATACGAAAACTAATTTTTGATTACTTTTCACTCCACACCAAATATTGCGAAAGTTTTTTATCCTAGCTTTTTTTATGGAAGCCTAAAAGTTTTAGATCGCAGGGTACATTTTATTCATATCTCATAAGCTCATTTTGCAGTATTTTTGCGTTTCTTTCTTTCTTCAATTTATCAGTCCATGAATATCTTTTTTTCACTAATTATAATAAGCAAGTTTGGCCTGATTGAAACACAAAGCTTTTTGCGTAATCACACAACTTGTATTCTATAAAAAAGAGATCATCAAATTGTATTAGATCAAGGACAGTTTTTCAATTTCGTGTGCAATGTAATACAGCCTCAATGAATTTTTTGTGTGTACTGTGCAAGCAACGAGTTGTTTCCAGTTTTTAGCCGCTTTAGTGCCTGTAATCAAATCCACCTCCGCACGCGTATGTACCTATAGATGTATGTCAGGGCACTAATTACTTCATATATTTTCACAAGCTGACATCTTCCTCGTGTGTGTGTGTGTGTGATGACCGCATAGTATTTCACATTATTCGGGCTATACATAGAACATTCAGCTAAATATATTATAGGATTACATCAGAGACAGAGAAAAAAAACGAAACCCGAGGTGATAAAAAGAACTTATTTAAAGACATTGAAAGGAAAAACCGTTGGCTTTTTTCGAATCGGACAGAAAAAGGAAAAGTTGCCCAATTCAACTGTTAGCTAATTTTTGCCGTCAATGTTTCTGATCGGATTGACCGCCTATCAAATATACGTAGCTCGTGGATGGGATGTACAGGAGAAACAGACCAAGCTCGTGTAAATATCAAATATTTATATAGTATCTGTTTACACTGCTGAATTTACCCCACAGATTTAACATGAACAGACCCAAACGCTGTTCCGTGTACAATATACATTGAACATTTAAGCTGCATGTATTAGTAGAAGTTCACACAGTAATGAACAATGTTCATTGAACAGTCAATGTTAAAAGTTAATATGTGTAATGTATATGGGGTCACAAAAATAAGAGCAACGGTGTGAAAACCTTATAACTTTAAATCTGATTTGAAATTTTGCATTCCATGCAAAATTGCATCTCTTGAAAAATTTGGATCCTTTTTGATTGTGTATACCTTTAAATTTCCGCATCAGTTTTTACAGAAATCTAAGTATGCAGCTGTTTAGGTGTCCATATTCACAAAGGAGTAATAAGTCATGCAAGTTGAAGTCGGCAATCAAACGATGCACGCTCGAGTGTATACATATTATGTGCTTGTACTTGTTTGTGTACACATTGTTATGAAATTGGATATATACATGCTTATAATCTTGGGTTTGTTGTTGCTGAACGAGAACGATGACTTATGATGACGCTAGTCCCGGGATTGGGGTGAGCATCCGCATTCTCAGTATCGAGGGTGTTGGGAAATTTTCTGGCCGTTGAATGTAAACATGCAGTTATCTATGAAATTAACCTTGTTTTGTCATTTTTGGAAAAGTAAGACTCTCGCACCACAACATAATATTGCATTGAATGAACCTCTACATTATTTGTGAACTCCCCGTATATATTTCATATTGATACGATATCATATTACTTTGCTGCAAATAGTGGATGCTTGTCGAGAGTATTTTTTGACTCGAGAGGAAAGTTATGTTCTTTGAGGTTGAAGAAAGCATGAAATTAAAGTGAACGCGGTGAAAGTTCCTTGCGTAAAAACAGTAAATAAACCAGCTTACATATGCTTCATCATCTTGTATAATGTGGATGCTAGTGCTACATACATACGTTACAAAGTATGTTAGGATGTTTGTAGCAACGCAATGGAATTTGCTTTTTACATTGGAGTAAACAATTTGGATTCAACGATAATACACAAAGCACAAAGGAAGAAAATATTGTGTATTTTATAAAAGGACGTTTATTATGCGAGATGTGATATCCATATCCATCTTCTAAATATAGTACTCGGAAAATTCGTACGGTGCTTACAAGGGATCTTCCACAAAGATATTTTCAAGCTGGCATACATACATAGGTATTGCATATCGAGCTTTCGAAAAAAGAGGGTTCAGGTGGGTGCAAAGCCAGTTGAAAATCTTGTGATTTATTTGAATCAAATGTCAAGCAGTATGTAGAATACATAAACGTCGCAAGTTTCTGTGTACGCATTATATATTTGGAGGCTTAGATGCTGTAAATGAAACTGATATGTTTGTACTAGGTGTATCATTTTAAAATGGATATGTATACATATGTAAGTTGTGCGTTCACAGCAGAGTAAAGTAAAGATAAGCACAATAAAATACCCGCATGCACGTACATAATTATACTGGCACTGACGCAATGTAGCTCTAAACGTTCACTTGTTCTTCGAGCACGCATCTCTGTGGCATTTTTGTTTGTTTCTCGCGAAAAATTGTATTCGACTTTGACTCTGAGATTTTTTGAACACTACACTACTGTAGATACACCCCATCGATGCATCGACATTATGATATGATATAACATGATGCCCCTTTTATTTTTGCTTTCTTTCTTCCTCTCTCTCTCTCTCTCTTTCTCTTTACTTGCTCTTAGGCACACCCCCAGTATTTCATTTGATTACATACACATGATTAACTTTGTTCCCTCTGTCTCACATCTCTCATCCCCCTCATTTCATTTCATAAAGCTTGTGGTGGGCGCTTCAGCTCTGTTTTGTCTTTTATATTTTGCATCGAAACAGACTCAATACTAAGGCGTAAATTAGGCTTGTCAGTCTTTCACTGATTTCATATTTCTATCAACACGAAATCCTTACAACACTACAAAATATTGTTGTTAGTCTACCAAATTTCAAGTTGAAAGTAGAGTTCCAAGCTGTATAATATAATTGAGATATAAAATCCAAATCAAATTATGATCCACACAAGGATTGAAAAGTGTAACGTAATTACGTATCTACAGAGACTGCCTCTGCATTTTTTGATTTCCCCATCTCTTTGACATGTGTTAAATACTTAATTTCAAGGCTAACCCAAAACCCAAGCCCAGTTACATCATCATCACATCTCATATTCTATATGGTATTCATTGTTCACACAATTTAAAATGGTATAGACTTGATCGGTTGATCATCAACTTTACAATAGTTGAGTGACACCAGATTATAGACAGACTGTGGGCAGATGTTAGTCACATCACATGATGAGCCACTCAGTAATCACATTTCGTTCACTCATACGCTAAATATCGAGGACAATACATATATTATAGAGCACAAGTCTCCAAATGATCTACACTATCTATACATACAATATACTACATACTACCCTTTATCGTTTCCTTTTTGGTAGACATTACTCAGTATTGATATTAACTTGGCAAGTCATCTTGCGCAAAAATGACAAAGGGTTCTGTTTTACTTTTACATTTTACATAATAACAACCAACACAATTACATACATGAATAAAATTGACGTCGCTATTTAAGCAAAACAAAGACACAAAGGAGAAAGGAGAGTAAAAGCTACTGTTGTTACGTCTTTTATATGGGGCATAAACGAAAACAATCAAGATGGCTTCTGGGATAATCATAGATATATATATGTATATATATCAAAATATGCACATGTGTTTAGTGGGTGTAAAGAACGAAGATGGAAATTAAAGGAACTAGAAGCTAGACAAATATTGTCATTATTCCTATATTATTCATAGAGTAGAGCAGAGTATGGAAATGCGTCGAATACAAATTAAATGTGTAATAGCGTGTCTGTCTCAGTGTGACTGGGGCATGATGCTTTAAGATTATGTCACTTGGCAGTTTCCTCCTCCCGTTTGAAACGTAAATCGTAAATTGAAACACGGAGTAGACAAAGGGGTGAATGAAAAGAAGTGTGTCAATAATCAATATCAGAAGGATAAAATGGGAAGTAAAACTATCGTCTTGTTTGATTATCAGCGGGGAACGATGAAAAAGTTTAGTTTTTCTCTTTGTCTCATTCTCACTCCTACACCACACTTAACTGTTTCCATTTTAAGTAAAAAGTAAGTTGGCACTTTCCCTTTCCTTTCCTTTTTTCCCATTCCCCCGACACTATCCTGTAAAATAATATATCAGTGTTAGTCGACATATTGTTATTTACGCTAAATGTACTAAATACACTGTTACAATTACACGAACAACGGAGACACTTGTCTTACAAACATTTGATAGCATGTAAAAAACTTGGTTTTTCAGAAATCTCTAATTATGTATAGTTAGTATATATTATACTCTCTATTATACACTCTTGCTATTTATTTGTGCACTTATTTCGTTGTCACTCACATCTCAAATTGTCTATAAAATATATCGATAAATATATAAGTATTTACTTTTGGGGCTCCGTATTATACTTTTACCCATTCATCCCACGTAAAATTCTTTGATCAGCCTCAATGCATTGTCGTTGTCAGCTTCTGGGTGAAACTTTTTTCTTTGGCTGTAATGAAGATACATTTTCCATATACATACATATAGACGTTACAACTTGAGACTCTATTAATAAAACTTTAGATTACATCATACATAAACTTTATAAAATAAACAACAAATATTTTTCAGTATTTCACCTTCTTCGTCCGTAGCATTGCGTGTTAGTAAACCCGTGTTTTTTAAAAATCCATATTATTACTATTTTAAAATGGAAAAGTATTGACGACAACAATTTAATTTGATTAGCATTGTTTACTTTGAATTTTATTTAATGACATGCATTGAGTCATCAATACGGTGGATTGAGTTTCAAAATAATAAGTTACAATATATGTACTAATTTTTTAAAATTTCTGTGTTTTTGCAGTGGGCAGTTGAACTCGAGGCCAGCCAGGAACGACGTTGTGGGAGAAACGGATCATGCACTACGAATGCATCAACTACACGAGCTGAACCGTATGTTTGGAGCTAAAGCAAGGCCAAGGTAACAATACGATGTTGACAATCCATAATACATAATGTAACTTGTACAAAACATATTCACATAAAGCTTCATGCATTTTGCCGAAGAATAAAGGTTTGTATTTAATTAGTTAGTCATTAGTCATTAGATTGCACATTTCAATTTTAATATACAAGGTCATTAAAGTGACTTATTACCATTGATGGTATGCACGTGGTGCAATTGTCATTCTTTTCCTATCTATAACTGACAACTGCACGGTATGTAAATAGCTGCATTATTAACTATGTATTAGGTTCTGTCCAAAGTAATTTGCCTATCGGGCCTAATTCACAGTCGAATAAAGGTTTTAATGTCCCAAACGTGATAGGTATAATGTATATAAACACGAGTAAACATTTAACATCCTCTTGAAGCACATAATGCGGATATCTATTATGAAGTTGTACAGGAATTATTGTATTATTCCGGTATTTATAATTTCAGATGATAGGAAGCTACACACACGTATTATGTGTACTAGCCTCGAGGCAAAGTGGAAATAAAACCACGGGAGCGTGTCAATAAAGACTATCCAGCACAGCTGTAGCAATATGATATTTACCCACAGTACTACATATATACAAAACCTGTGCTACTAATAAGATTTTTCTGTGTTGATGTATAGATAGTATGTGCTGAAAAATAAAATACCCGTTTGCTTTTACTTATTCTTTGATAATAAGCGGAGAAAGTAAAAGAAAGTCGGTATTTTACTACGTGTACTTATAAATGTACTGTAAACACAAGTTTTGAATCATCTTGTGGTTGTGATTTGGAGTCGGTATTCTCCATAATTTAGCTATTGTATTCATTCTAATTCTAATAAACGACTCTGAAAAGTAAAATACTGTTAATTACCGGAATAAATAATATACGATACATCCCATGTTATCAATTATGGTAAAGTAATTCCCAGAATAGTCCCATTTGGTGGCCTCAAATACATAATACTTAATACCATATAAATACATACAACAAATGATAAAGTAATAAACATATTATATTCCTGTTCTAATAACAAAAGTTCCCGTTATGTGCGGATTAAGTTTTTGAGGCAGTATAGCTTGATGAGTATATAATATTATAGCTTTTAGCACTGTATGAAATTTAGTACTATCCCACATAAACTCCCGAATTTGGAGAACAAACCCAGCTAAAATACAAATTAGATGAAGCCAAGCCTCTACACTACATGATCGTAATACGAATGGATAGAGTTGCCGACAAGGGAAATTATACAGCTGAATACAGATAAAGTTTCACACAGCTTCTTCCCTTGGCTTAGCTGTTAGCTATTTATGTATACATACGTTATACGTCCAAATACAATATCAGGATGAGGAATTTTATGGCATTAATATGAATAATGAATACCCTCAAAATTGAAGTATAACCCCCGCATACAATAAATAAATGAATAAAGAAAACACGAGGAGGCTGAGACAGATTTTCTTGTGTTTCTTCGCCTGTGTGACTAATAACTAATACAAGGCGACAATGACGAATTAACGACTCGACGTTGGAGTGATTGAAATCTTTTGTGTCACTATATACCAAGTATGAAGAAAGTCGATGAAAGTTTTCATTTGTTCAAAACTCGAAACCCTTTTTGACCTAAACACTCTTAATCAGTTGAGATTCTCATAATATGATTGAATCTCTGGTGGTCTTTGTACAAACACACTATTGTATTATGCATTACTATTATCATGCGAGATAATTGAAGCGTAGATGGTTGAAAACAATTATTTTAGAGTAAGGTGACGGGCAATTAAATTGAAACTATATAAATGTACATTGGTAAAGCGAGTGTTGAAGTAGCTCAACTTGAGGTTTAAGTATTAAATTATTACTATAGCCTTTATCCGGAAATTCGGATGGATTTTCGATATTGCCACAAGAGTACTTACTCGCAGCAAAACAAAGACATTGACAATAATTGAAAGTACTAAAGTGCTTCTTGTGTGCTAACTATTCGACTGTGCGTGAAGCAACTTTAATAATGAAACTACATAATATCAGTACAATACGATGTAATATGGTATATTTAATATTTGATGTAATATCTGTATGGTATGATGACTTGCAATAACTTGTGGTTATGCTTTTTATTGTTACTTCAGATTTGGAAAGAGAACAGAGGTGACGCTAGAAAATGTACCAACTTATGAAGACAGCTACTACCGGGTAAGAAAGTTTAATTGTAAATACCTTCGGATAAACTTACACACAAAACCATGAACAACATTTTTAAATATTGTAAAGGTATAGTGCAAGAAAAGTAGAGTTTTAATTTGAAACGAAGAAGCGTTTTATATACATACCTAATCTAACGAATGTAAAAGCTAGTTTCATGTTTGAAAAGATGAAACCTAGCTGAAAAAAATATGTCCAAAATATGTTTAAAATATGCATTTCCCCGCATATCAGATTAACCAAGACTTGTAAATTGAAGAGGTCATTCAATCAACTTGCTTAAATGCATGTCATGTATTTACCTACACAAATATAAATACGTGTACAGTTTCGAGGAGAAAGTATGTAGAAAGAAGAAAGAGCTTCAAAGTTGTCAGGATGAAACCATTTAGCTGAACAAAAAACATTCATGATAAGCTTGAAAGTTTTGGTATGTACTAATTTCTCATCTTTTCTATTTTTTATCCCAAGGTATTTGGCTCTGCAGAAGACAGACGAAGATGAAGATGCTGCCAACAAAGATCTTCATGATTCCTTCATGAGAGTCGTAGCTGTAGTCGAACAAACAGAAAGGAATAAACAAGAAGCACTCTACGATTTCACACACCTATGATATAAAATAAAACAAACAACTTGACATGCATTTGTTTAAGATTAAGAATTAAGACGCGGAGAGAAAGATGATAATACAGCATTCCAAACTCAGCTATACATTTCAACACTAGACATGACATGCAACTCATAAATAATGATTAATTTATGAACACAATTAATGGAGTCGACACAGAAGAAAGGAAAGAAGAAAAGCAAAAAGCATTCTAATAATACCAAATACACTGATGAAAGTATACTTACTCACTTTTACATACAAGTCTAAGTATATTATAAGTACTTACTACCTTTTGTGCACAAAAAGTTGATCCCATCATATAAATAAATAATAATATGAAGGAAGTAAGTATCGTAATTATTTCAACATTTAACGAATGTTTCAAGGAAATACTCCTCGAAACTCTTGTTAATACATAACTCATTAATCTAGTCAGTCCCTTATATTTTCTATTTTCTTTTTATTTTACTATTTAAATGACATCATCTTGGTATTTAGAAGGTAACAAGTACTTTGTAGTTTGTACAAAAGTTAAGAATTTAAAATCTGGTTCAATATGGCATGACATAGGAAAAATTCTAATATACATGACATTTCTATTAATTTCATTTACAATGTTCAATCCTCCATTCACTATACATTAGTAATAGACAATTATCAAGGCTGTTATTTCCATAACTAATAATTATTGCTATGATGTAAATGACATTGTATGAAATATGAAACTGTGCTTACCTACATAGTGCACTGTCTGTGAAATTTCAAACGAGCAAGAAAATAAAAAATAAAACCAAGTTAAAAAAAGAATGAAAATGAAGAGATGGAGCCTATATATATTATTATTATACGATTCGAAGCAAAATAATTATATATTATAAAAAATATAAACACAACTTGGTAATATAATGTTATTAATTATGATGGAAATAAAACTATGTATATATGTATATTTAATATTTACCTTAAAATAATTATCCCTTTCGATGAAATCAGTGCTAAAAAGTATAATTCTCTGCGAAATTATTAAAGTACAGGTAATTTCTTACCCTTATTATTTTTAGGGACTTATAAGAGCGATTTTGCACAATATATTTTTTGAATATTATCAACTATAGTCAACAAAACCCCATGTTAAATTATACAATGTAAATTCATAGCGAAGGATGAGACAAATAAAAGATAAATTTAAACTATAATTGTAGTTATAATCGTTTCTTGTACCAAAGAGTCTATACTTATTACTTATGTGAGACGTTTTAGAGAGAATTCGAGTATAAAGTTGATTATAATATTTATGGTATAAAGAAACCTCGAAGATGAATTAATAATGCTACCCCGCTGTAATTGTTAATTAAAAAATCAACTATAAAATATTACCAGCTAAAAATGGTATAGGAATGACTGAATATTATAAACTCGTTAGCCTCTAATGTCGTTGTGACATACAACCCTATGTATACCCTTTCACTGAAGTATGAAGTATGAAAATGAGTGTTAGTGACTGCAGTTCAAAGTTCAAGTTGAAATCGTAGAACTCAAGTGAAAGGGCAACTTTCTCTTTTCAGTTGCGTGTTGCATGGCCTTATGTACTTACTTATCGTTAGTCCTAGTCTACCTTATTGAGTAAATTTCTTTTCTTTCAATGTAAACTACAAATATCTATTATCTATTTAATTTACCTTTGCTGACAGTTTCACTATATGTAATATGTATGTAAGTATGTAGGAGTAGGAGATTATGGAAAGAAGCAAAAGGCTTTTGTTTATGAAATTGTACTCTGGAGTCGCGAGAAGATAGAGAAATAGAAAAGCTTACAATGTATTCTATTAGTAAACAAAAGCCAAGTGAGTGCTTAAGTACTTACACATTACACATGTATGTACACATACAAACACAACAATATCTCTATATACTCAAGTTGAGGCAACTTGAGCTCTCAAGGGAGAAATCTAAGGGAATGTTAGCCGTTCATTAAATGTGTTGGCAATATATTTTAGATGGCATTTTCATGACACAAGTACATTGTACATACTACCATGTTATTATTGTCATTACGTTCAGAACCTTTCCTACTTACGATATATTATGGTATTGATTGTTGATGGTATAAAAAACCTATGTGTAAATATGTAATAAATTAGTGTGCGTGCCAATACATACTCTTTTTTGCTTGCGTATAGGAATTATTTAAAACAAAGAAAATTGTATGAAAATGTTATATACTGATATAAAGATCTACTAACGATAAGAAATAAAGAGGAATACATTTAATACGGCTACTAAAAAATTATATTGTTCATAATAATAGCATACATACTATAAATGATGAATAACTAAACAGTATATTACAAGATGTAGCGGAACGTGCTATAGGTGCTAGGCCGTTGTCTTATCTACATAATATATTACTATAATGGATATTATATTATGTGTATATAAAAAAAGATCAGTTGTTAACAAAGATAGATAATACATAGATACATGAATTAATGAACACATTAGACGGAATGCACAACATAATTACTTCTATTACATAACTACATAGTATGCAAAGGCTTTTTGTCGTTTGTATCAAGTTCACGTTTTAAGCCGTAAATAGCCATTTGTTTTTCAGTTTCCTGTCATGCATGAACTAAATAATTTATGACTTTTTCTTGGTTGCCTTTCGAATTTTCGAAAGCTGACGATATGTAAGCTTCTGGTTAAAAAAGAAAATCTAAACGACAAGATATTACTTTCTGATGTAAAAGTATGAAGCATAATGTTGTTCTGTCAAAATCGAGACTTATAATCCACTTATCATTATGATACAAAATACAGTACTATCTATTCTGTAGACTCGTGTGTATTTAAAAAAAAACGTAATGGATCCTTACATCGTGGTCTTTACTACATAATGATAAGAGGTAATAAAATTCACCTGCTATTTAACAATAGAAAATCTGGAATTTAAATTGAAAATCCATAAAAATGCTTAAATATGTAAATGAGCTACTAACTGGTTAATTAATTAAATTATCTATGAATATTTTACTGCATTATAAACTACAAATTATTTCTCATTATTCCATGAATTCGAGATGATAATCTGTAATATTGATTATGCATACACGATACACATATTATTGTGACTCGTGGTTTGGCAAGAGTACCATTCTCCTTGTGACGGAACAATGCATTTAGCACTTGTACCATACGAATACGTAAGTAGTATCACGTATTCTACTTTTCCTTATTGTTAAAAAAATTCATTATATTGGAGCTTTACTCACCATCAGCAAATAGCGTAAGATTGTACATTGTACATACTTCATCAGTTTGTCGATTTTCCCAATAATTTGCCACTTGTCACCATGAAATTGACTTCTACAAAAAAACTAAATCAGTACACAAGTGTTCATGGAGTTAAGGCCTATCTAAAATAGGGTTACACATACCATTATCGTATTTCTATAATAAATGCAATATGCTTTATTTCTCTAATATTCAAATATCATCTTCTTTTTTGTTTTATAGTTATTTTAGTTATTATTGCTGAATACAAACAAAAGGCGTTTTTCATTTTTCATACATATATTATATATTGCATACATATTGACGCAAAAACATTTAGATACTTCTCCAGTCATAAATAGTTACAATTCTGTAAGTAGTACAAATTTAAAACAATCCTTGATGGAGAGAAATTAAAGGATGTATAACGTAAGTAATTATGCTAGAGCTATTTTCTTACTTCTAATCATAACGGCACATCATACACTTATTAATTATACTTTTGAAAAGTTTTTTAAAATGCATTCCCATAATAATATATTATTGACTGGAAAGTAAATTAATTTGATCTACAAACAGAATACGTGTCACTACAATTAGAGAAATAAATTAACAAACGGAGCTTGAGCAAACAAGTCGTAATAATTTTTTATAACAACAATAATTATTATTACAAGTATGTATAATATATCTTTTGAAATAACAGAAGTTGGGACAAAAATTTTGTTACAAACTATTCCTCATACTCGGTCAAAAATAAATGCAGACTATAACGAGCATGGGGAATACAATTCTTTGGTACTTTTGGTTTTTTGTTTGTGTATATAAAATGGCGAAATTTTATAAAAGTACATTATGCAAAATATCGTATATTGTATAATACCAATCACAGCTAATAAAGAAACAAGTTTCATAATAACTGTTTTCAATTATGAACAAGTACAATTATAATAAAGAACAAAACGATATTATGTTACTACCTCATACTGATAAGATAACTAATGAATTCAGATCTTCTGTAAATCATTGTTTAGCAAATATTTCAAATCAAACGCCAAAAACGTTTGAGGGAATATTTATGTTAATAAAATTTGTGCTCACTTGAGAAGGCCATTAAGCTGGACGCAAATGATTTTCCTCTGGAGCAAGGTTGACAAGAAGTGCACTACGATCCCACAAGTTTTTGGCAAGTTCTTCATCTTGAGCCAGTTTGGAGGGCTTTGAAAGCTAAAAGTATTACAATATTACAATTTTTAAAGTTAATACATTTATCGTTTTTTACAAAAGACAAAAACTACAAAACTAACTTTCTTTTATCGGGATAATCAACACTCACTTTGCAATTTTCGAAATATTGTCCAGAAACTCCCTCAACATTCTCATCGACAGCAAGATGAATAGTTGGCTGTGCTCCTTCCGATGGAGTCTACGTTCAAACAATAAAGTATAAAAAATAAAATTACCCCTTTTAGATGAATGTTGAATGAATATATTGCATGCATATTATACATATATAATAAGCTAATCTGTTTCGTCATTTATGGGATACCTTGAAGAAGATTTGAGAAACCATGATGATGTATTTGAACCATTTCCTTGAGTGGCGGAAAATTGCAGTTTTGACTCCTCCAGGATTAATGGCATTTGCGGTAACTCCTATTTTATCAACAAACATAGTTTCATAATATATAATAAAGGTTTTTTAACAAGGGTTCGAACCAAGGATTTTACAACTATTCCATAACTATCATTTAAACTTTAGATGACAAACCTTTGATTCCAGCAGCTTTGATTCGCCGAGTGAGTTCTACAGCAAAAAGAATATTACAGAGTTTTGTTCTAGCGTACAAGAGTTTTGGTTCCCAGTATTTTTCAGCATTTAAGTTATCCAAATCCAAAGTTTTTGTCCAAGTATGAGCAACAGAAGACACCATGATAATTCGTGATTTTCCAGTCTTTTTCATCAGACCTATTGCACAAAAATGATTTGATTAATGAATTAATCTAGTCATATGTTTTATCACTCATTTATGCTTATTTTATCAACATAGCCTGTCATCATATATAAACTACGTTGGTATGTACATGTGCACCAACATTTAAAGCTCACCCATTAGTATATTTGTGAGTAAAAATGGTCCGAAATGGTTCGTAGCAATTTGACTCTCTAATTTGTCTTCGGTAATGGCTTTTCGTAAACCAGCCACTCCAGCATTGTTGACCAAAACATCAAGTCTTGTTTCTTCCTTTAAGATTTCAGCACAGAATTTTCTAACAGATTTCAAAGAGCTAACATCAAGTTCCTTTGGAACGACATTAACTTTCGTTGATCGTGCTGCTTTTCGTACGATTTCTAATTTTGTGATACAAATAAAAAAATAATAATGTTACCAATGCAATGTATCGAAATTGCAGTTGCAAATGAAGTAAATTTTACACACATATGCTTAATTCCATTCCATTACAAAATTTATAATTCATAATATATTACCACAAGCTGCTTCTGCTTTTTCCAAATTACGACAAGCGAGAATAATTTTTCCACCTCGACGAGCTAATTCTTTAGCTGCCTCTAATCCGATCCCTGCGAGAAAAATGGAACGTAAAATTAGCGTAAAATGGCAGATAATGATAACTAAACTAAAACGACATACATGTAGTATAGCATATAGCATGTGTAATGTGTATAAAGGTTAAAGGTACGTACCGCTATTCGCTCCAGTAATAATGACGACTTGGCCATCAATCCTCCGTTTGCTCTTACACACACCAGTAATGGCTTTCATGTATAACTTTGCGATTATGATAAAAAGAAGAATCGCACCTATGACATAAGCCAAACCCAGCAAGATCGATGTCAACAAAGCCATGATCTACAGAGAAATACAAGAAATAAAAATAAAACGTTAGAAAAATATTACAGTTTTTAAAGGCACTAAAATAAAACTTTAAATGTTTGAAGTCTGCAGTTCTTGAAACATGTATGTAAGTTTATTTAAAATAGCAATGCAATCATGGAAATTCCGTATTATACGTAAGTAAGGAATTAAGCCATTGCAAAACTTGTATGCACAAGAACGACGATGTGAAATATTTACTGCAAAAATACATTACCAAACGTGTGATATGCAATAGATGATGAGCAAAAAAGTCAGTGAATAGTGAATAGAGTTATTTAAGTAAAAAATTACCTTTACGTCAAGCAAAGCCTACTTTTTTTCTCACGAGCAACGAGGAACTCTTCAATACTTCAATACAAAATACATAAAAGATGTATAAAAGTCAGACCACCACAAAATCTTGCTGTCATTTACTGGCAACGTGAAAAAGATAATGAATGCTGGTTATACTTTATACTTATTTTGAATGCATACTAGAAAATATGTAAATATTTGTGCTTACTTACTTCACAGCCAAATTAATACCAAATTACTGTTATCTTTCACAGATAAAACTGTTTTCTGGACAGAGTATAAAGTATAATGACAGTGGAAAGTGGTAAAGAAAGTTTTAGATTATAATTCTATCATCTAAAACCGGTTTTCAGATTACACAAGTCATATAGGTCATAGGCATAGGTACATAGATATTATTGCAGATGCGGTAGAATTTCAAAAATTGTCATATTTTCACTTAAAAAAAGTACCATCAACGTACAGAGGATAATTCATTCGATTCTACTCAACAAGCGAGCTGAATTCTGACGTTGTACTTAACTTTTAGCACTTTTGCTTGATGTTTTTAAAAAGTTCATACGATTTAGAGTGTAAACA
>JAQIVE010000633.1:0-34089 GCA_034698285.1 Sminthurinus bimaculatus
TATATACTTAACTGATGAACGAACTGTAAAAATCTCCCTATAATCTTACGTAAAAGCGATAATATAACGGAGGATATTGGATATCCATGATAAATTGTAAAATGTTCTTTACCAATATATATTACATACATACATATAATTACTGTGAAATGGGTCATTTTATGACCAATTTTAAATGTATTTTCAATAAAAATGTACTTATTTAAGTCTGTTGAAGTCCTCAATCGAAGTTCTGTTCGCTCTAACCATTCTCTGATCGTACTAAGAAGCATTTTGTGACAACGTATTTATTCTGATGGTCGATTGCTTTATTTTTCTCTAAAGTACTTTTATGAAATCACAAATTACACAAGTTCAATGTGTGTTGTATGTATATACATAGTCGGTTATAGGTCATAATAGTTTAGCTCATTGAATAGAATAATATTATAATAATAATATAATAACAGAAATCTTGACGGCATAAGTTCCAGAAAAAAATCCACTTTCTACATAAGTAAAATATGCATAAAAAATTAGAAAAGTAAATTCTTAGATCACAGTCCTTAAGAGATCTTAATAGATAGACTGTGTCTTAGATGATTAGAAATCATAGAAATGCAAAAAACCAAAACGCTGATTCTATGGAACGAAAAACTTTTTGCGAATCCTAAATCCTAAAATTGATAGAATGACATATTTAAAATTTAAAATTATTCGCATAAAACATAAAACTAATATACCTCTGATAGATCTTTTACGAAAAGTGTATTAGTCAAAGTGACCAAACCAGTTCACTATAGAACTGGCTAAGGTTACATACTATTACATAATTAAAATGTTAATCTACTAAACATTTATTAGGTATTATATCTAGTAGTCGTTTAAATTCACAATTCACAAATGTTTGCATGGAGGAGACAATATTTCTAGTCATTTGAGTTTTGTCACACAAATACTTACATTAGGCCAAAATAAGTAGATATTATTATTCATAACTTTTTAAAATCTTCAAGTTGTACATTATTATTATTGTTATATAAGGGAATACAAAGTATAAATATTTTAGTGTATTGTGTAATATAAATTTCTTGTACAATTAAATTCGTAATTGGATGACAAAACAACACTACCTCATCAACCTTCACGTTTTATCATCATTCATCACGTGCAAATGAAAACAAAGAGAACCGATTGAGGTAATTAAGTTTAATTATTGAGTTTGATAAAAATAAGGTTTTTACATTTTAATTTTATGTATTAGGTCTGATTTGAACTTGTCAAAGTGTTTTTACTTTTTCCTAGTCTTATGTTATAGGAGTATCCATAAATAAGGTACTGGGGTAGTCGACATGGCCAGGCATTAGTGGACAAGAAAATAATAATACCACCCTCAGTCGTACCAGGAAAGTTTGACGTACTTCATCCCCATACAACATGTCAAATTTAGAGTTCCAACGAGCGAGTGAGGTGGGGATAGAAACTGGAACTGGTCGACTGATTAGTAGCACTAGACATGATGTCAAAGTACGTTTCATCAAGCTGAATGCAAATCAAGATGAAAAGTTTGCTTCAAACCGAATCTCAACGGCCAAATATTCATTTTGGTCTTTTGTACCTTCGTTCTTATTTGAACAATTTCGTCGGTATTCTAATATATTTTTCCTCCTCATCGCTTTGCTTCAGGTATTGAAATCATCATCATTACACTTGATGCTTGAAAAAGTATTGACTAGTGTTTTAACGTAAAAATGTCAGTATCTACCTAAGAAAGTACTTAACGTTAATGTTTACTTTGTGTAGCAAATTCCGGATGTATCTCCAACTGGAAGATATACAACGCTTGTTCCATTGATTTGTATTTTATCGGTTTCAGCCTTAAAGGAAATAATAGAAGATGTGGTATGGGATATGTTAAAAATGATATCATTTAAGACGGTTTAAATGTATTATATTAATTAAATATAATGGGTCGACAGTAAATGCTCTAAAAAGTTTTTGCATGTATTTACATAAGACATGGTATCTAATTCTCGGTACTCAATCACCATCCTGTCTAATTGTTTACAGAAACGGCATACAGCTGATTTGGAAATCAATAATCGCGAAGTTGAGGTGCTGAAAGATGGCTATTGGCAGCGAGTGAAGTGGAAACTAGTTAAAGTTGGAGACTTCATCAAAGTTCATAATGATACCTTCTTTCCAGCTGATTTGATTTTATATTCTTCGAGGTAATATGTTATAATAATATGTTCTCTGGTCAGTTTTCAACTATTCTAAATATCAGAAGTTTTGATTGTTTAAAATTTTCACATAATATTCAATTTACTAATAGTGAGCCACAAGGACTTTGTTATGTTGAAACATCCAACCTTGACGGAGAAACAAATTTAAAAATTAGGCAAGCACTGCCTGAGACTGCTGGCTTTTTAGAAACAAAAGATTTACAGAGTTTACGAGGGGTTATGGAATGTGAACAACCTAATCGTCATCTGTATGAATTTGCTGGAACGTTAAAACTTGGAACCCAAGAGTAAGTGTATAGAGAGAATCGAAGCCATGTAAAGTTTACATGCTAATCGCATCATATTTATGTTTAACGGTACTTGTTCTGTATATTCATTATAGACGATTGTCTTTGGGACCAGATCAGTTATTACTTCGTGGTGCCAAACTTCAGAATACAACTTGGATTTTCGGCCAAGTTGTTTATACTGGTCATGAAACCAAATTAATGAAGAACTCAACTGCTGCTCCTCTCAAGAGATCAACAGTCGACAAATTAACAAATAATCAAATACTTATGCTATTTGTTATTCTGCTTGCTGTCTCGTTGACCTCTGCCATATTTTCACACTTTTGGAGTAAATACGAAGGCCAGGAAGTGTGGTACATTCAGTTGAAAGGTACGCTTCTTCGCTAAATACTTGGTATTGCCATTTCGTGAGTTTACAGAAATACCATTTCTGTAAACTTACGATTAGTGAACATTCCACAACCTTCACAACAAAATGTTAAGTATTGGTTTCTATTTTTACTTGATTTCAGAATTGGGTGGTACGGAGTTTGCATACAATGTGTTGACATTTGTCATTCTTTACAACAATCTCATACCAATTTCACTAACTGTGACCTTAGAAGTAGTGCGTTTTATCCAGGTAATTACAATTGTAGTATGCCTGATATTCATTTTGTCACCCCTGTGCTGTAAATTGTTAAAGTTCAAGATCATTTTGTGCAAGATGGCAGAACATTTTATTTGTCTCTTCTCATTACACAGGCAATGTTTATAAATCGAGATTTGGATATGTATCATGAGGAAAGTGACACTCCAGCTACGGCAAGAACATCAAATCTTAATGAAGAATTAGGCCAGGTATGTATCAAGGAATGCTTTTCTATTAATTTAGTGTAAATTCTCTAAGCTGCGATGAGTATTAAAATGTATGTAGAATCATGTAGATATTATGGATTATTGATTGAATTATTGTTCAAATTCATTTACAGGTGCAATACATTTTCTCTGACAAAACTGGAACTTTGACTCGAAATGTGATGGAATTCAAAGGATGTTCAGTTGGGGGAATTTTGTACAATCCTGAGGACCTTTTTGAAGGGACAAATCTGTTGTTGGAAAATTTAGATAGTCACATGTCAGCTGAGCAGATTCGAGAGTTTCTGATTTTGCTCTCCGTGTGTCACACGGTAATCCCTGAACGAGAAAATGACCAGTTAATCTACCATGCAGCCTCACCTGATGAGCGTGCATTAGTTTATGGATCAAGCAAGTTGGGGTACGTTTTCGAAACAAGGACACCGTCTTATGTTGTGGTCAATGCCAATGGTGTCGAGGAAAAGTATGAAATTTTAAATGTGCTGGAATTCACATCTACGCGTAAAAGAATGTCTGTGATTGTTAAAAATCCAGATGGTCATATTCGGCTGTACTGTAAGGTAAGATTTTTATGGATTTTGTTTTATCTAGGGTACATATAAAAATAAAAGAACACGTTTATATATAACAAAATATTGTATCATTGACTCATTATGTTTTTAGGGTGCAGATTCAGTTATTTATGATAGACTGTCCCAGAACTACAATACTGCTGATATCAAAACTATTACCCAGCAGCACTTGGAAGTATTTGCAACTCAAGGTTTGAGAACTTTATGTTGCGCTATGACTGAAATTGCTCCACAAGCATATGAGGTATGTTTTTTGAAAAAGTACAAAGTAAAATGGGTTTAATCAAAATGTCGATTCATCATAGCCGCAGCAAATCATCATCATTAGCATATTATACATATCTTTATTTATTACGTGTAATTCATAGTATATGATTGGTTTTTAAATTTCTAAGGAATGGAAGATTCTATACCATAAGGCATCAACATCTATCGAAAATCGAGAGACACTTTTAGACGAAACTGCAGATATGATTGAACGAGAGCTAAAATTACTAGGAGCCACGGCAATAGAAGATAAACTACAGGATTTGGTATGAAATAGTCACCAAGTATAGATAGATAGTATTTATAAAATTTCATACTAAAATTTATGCTTTGAGTAAGAACTTGGTAAAATTTAAATTCATGGTATAATATATGCTTTCTAGGTACCAGAAACGATTGCTGCATTTTGTGAGTTGCAGTTACATAATCATACAAAATATAAGACACACTCTAAACATGATATTATTGGCAGTTTATCTTATCCTTATGTATTATGTATAATTATGATATTATGTATTTCTAGTGAAAGCTGGGATTAAAGTGTGGGTCTTAACGGGTAAATATTTTATGACTGTTCTCATTGCGCCCTTAAATGTTATATATGTCATTGTCTGTATTACCGTTATTTCCGTTATATTTTTAAAGGTGACAAACAAGAAACTGCCATTAACATTGGTTACTCCTGTCGGCTTTTAAAACAAACTATGGAACTTTTAATTATCAACCAAGAAAGTCTTGACGTAAGAATATCCATTTCTTATTATATATTATATATATATTACCTTGGATAGTGGTAGCAAAAATTAGTCATTCAAACAGTTAAATTACAATCAGAATTTGTAGGTTACTCTTGTTTATAAAATGCACCTAATTTTTTATCTTCCAACAGGCCACTCGAAATTGTATCTTGGGATACGTTAGCGATTTAGGACGGGACAATAATGGACAACAAATACCAAAGGAAAGTGATGCGGCAGTTATTATTGATGGAAAAACATTAAAATATGCCCTCAGCTGTGAATTAAGACGGGATTTTCTTGATCTTTGCACAAGCTGCCGTGCAGTGATTTGCTGTAGAGCGTCGCCTATACAAAAAGCCGAGGTAAACTTGTAATTCTCATGTAATAAAAAATCTTATTTACTTTTACAGCTGTTGTGATAAAAGTATTAAATGTTTCAAATTGAAATTATATCTAGGTTGTAGACTATGTTACCCAACATACTGGAGCTGTTACGTTAGCGATTGGCGATGGAGCAAATGACGTGTAATTTCTCCTTTACTCGTTTTTAAATGCTGTTTAATACTTTAGACATATATAATGTTATATTGAAGTTACATGTACCATAGTAACAAAGAGCGGTTTTTGCTAATGTAGTAATACATTGGCAAAAATCGCTCTTTTTTACTAGAGCTCACATACTAAACTCATTTTCAAACTAATAGCTTATTGTTAATAGTGCACTTAAACAATTTTCCGTATACAGAGCAATGATTCAGAAGGCTCATGTAGGCGTTGGCATTTCCGGTGTTGAAGGACTTCAAGCCGCTTGTGCTTCCGATTATGCGATCGCACAGGTCAGTACAGTATAATGATGAATTGCATGCTTTGCTTCATTTCATGACAAATGTAATGATAAGTAATGGCGAAAATGTAACTTAAAATGGCCAATCTTTTTTCTTATAGTTTTCCTATTTGGCTAAACTTTTGTTTGTTCACGGAGCCTGGAATTATGATAGAATGTGCAAGCTTATTTTCTACAGTTTTTATAAAAATATTTGCCTCTACATCATTGAACTTTGGTTTGCCATTTATTCCGGGTGGTCTGGTCAAATTCTCTTTGAGCGATGGACGATTGGTTTTTACAACATGGTGAGCTACACTCTTTTTGGCGACATCAACAATACAATACGCATTAAAAAGCATTGTGCGTTATGTTCATAACAAATAGTATATTGTGAATAACAACACATTTAAATCTATTGCTTTAGTTTTTTACATCAGCTCAGCCAATCGCAATGGGGATTTTTGAGAGGAAATGTAGTCAAGAAATTCGAATGCGTTTCCCCATGCTGTACAGACCTGCACCTGGATCCTTTGGATTGCGAGTGTTTTTCATCTGGGTTGGAAATTCCATACTACATTCCATGATTCTTTTTTGGTTGAGTCGTTATCTCGTTGAAGGAAATGATCATGGAATAGTTTGGAGCAATGGTAAAGAAGGTGGCTATCTAGTACTTGGAAATTTTGTCTATACGGTAAATACAAATGTTATTGACTATAATCTAGTTTTCTAATACATTCTTATACATCATGACCTTAAAATTGGTTAATGCTATTGTTTGCAAACTATATTTTTGTTCTTCTTTTATTTTAGTATGTGGTAGTGGTTGTCAGCTTGAAGGCTGGCCTAGAAACAAAATCCTGGACAGCATTTACACATCTGGCCATTTGGGGCTCTATTGTTTTATGGATAGCGTTTCTCCTCTCGTACAGTCAAGTCTGGAAACTTGGCTTGCCATTGGGCGCAGAGATTTTCGGAATTGGAAACATGCTAATGATATCGCCATTGTTTTGGTTTGGTCTATTCTTTGTCCCTATCGTCGCCATAATTCCAGACGTCTTAGTTTCAGCGTAAGAAATTTCTTATGATATTTTGAAATTTTTTTACGAGAAATTTTGTCAGTCATAGTATGGTCATAAGCCCTGTTTCAATTTAAGGTAGACCATATGAACATGGTGAAAGTACTTTCATACTCAAAAATAGTACAGTGCTAACTTACTTTATAATGCCTGATTTCGCAGTGTGCAGGGCACGCTCTTTCAGTCACTGGATGATCAATTCCGCGAGTCTGAAGTTAATAACGTTGACCCAAATGACATACTCAATCAGAAAAAGCACAGGTGAGTTGACGATAAATTTTCTATTAGTTTTTGTGAAACTTCCCACATCTTAATTTCTGAAACTAGTCATCATGTCATGCATTACTGTGTGAAAAATCTATTCTTCATTAAATATCGATGCATTCATTCAACACTGTCTTTCGAATAAACAAGTAGACGGCTACGAAAATGGGGATTATTACGTCTGTAGTATATACCATGTGTTGTGAACTTATTCCTTACTTTTGTATACGTATTGCTCGATTTTTTGAAACTTTGTAGTATTGCAACATTCCGCCTTTTTTGTTTTTCCCCTTAGTTTGATCATGACTTTTTGCTTGATTATTGAATGGTCTACTCTGCTATTGTAATACGCTTTAATTTTACGCATTACTTGCATTATTACTGTGCTAAAATCATTTTTTTATCCTTTTTGTGCTGTGGCAATGGAATATTGTATGTAATTTATATTCGTTAGTAGTAAGAGCATGTGTATTGTGACTGCAACATATCATGTATAGAAACCAGAACTTTTAACAGGGATTACAAAGTCGGGAGAAAACTTTATGTCAGTGTTTACAATAAAGTACAAAGTATGAGAATGTATGTGCTTGATGTCGGAAACTCGTATGATTTGAATTGTACATCATATAAAACAATTCTCCCTGTCAGTGTTATGTTTGTTTGTATGTACGTTACTTAATGCTAGCTTTGCATGACTAATTTTTCTTCGACTTAGTTTGTATTCGACATTCCTTATTTTTTACTCACAAACATGTTGTGTTGTTACAATTTTGTGCATGCATTTGATTTTTACACGATAGGCCTGCAACTTTTATTATGAAGCCAGCCTCAGGAGCAGTCTATGCATAGCATGTTGATGATGATGCTGATGAGATTCTAATTTAGACGCTCCAAGAAGATTCCACCTCAAGTGCATTTATGGAAATCCAAGAACGAAATTACTATGTGTTATGTGTACATATACCTATATAAGTACAGAAATACTATGTACTACGCTTATTTGTATAATGTCCTAGTCTATCTATCTAGTTATTACGCAATATAGTATTAGCATTTAAATAGCGAAAAACATTGGAGTAGATTTAAAACAATTATAATGATTTCTTATTAGCTTTTATCAATATTTTTAAATACTTGAGCATTTGACTTTAAAACATAAATAATATTATTATAACAAGCAGATTTTTGGTTTGATACACTAGTCAATAGTAAATTAAGCGTTATTATTCGTATAGTCGTAGCATGAATTTATTTATGTAGCATTGTATAATATTTAGAAAATTTTTATTCATATTTACCTAAAAATCATTTTACTCAATTAAAATTACCTATTTAAACAAAATGTTGCTTTGCGTGCTCCTCGTTGTAAGTACAATATTAACTTTGCATTTTTTCTTTCACATTTTAACATGCATGATATATTATGTAAATAACTAAATTACACATTTATTGTTGAACACTTAAAAGTGTCGCAATCGTTAGTATGTAGCTATACAGACACTACAATAAAGATGCTGTGAATTCCATACGTTTAACCGTATCTACATATTTCACCCTAAGATGTGAATATCTCTGGATCAATAGACTGATGATGTCTGGTTATTAATGTCGAATAATTAAGTATGCACTTTGATATTTCAAGATTTTTATGTGTGTACGTATATTTCTCTTTATATTCCATGCAACTCATAGACTTAATGAAACCGCCCGTCTACTTCGAAATGTCAGAAATGTTTTCCGACGCTCCGCCTCGGACCAGGTTTTGGACCTCGAACTTTCTCGTAAGTTTTTCGATGCCTATCCTATAATATTATGTAATACACACTCATATGTACACATGGCTATTGTTTCTGGTTTAATCCAGTTTAACCATGGTAGATTTCGAATCGAAATAATTCACAAACTCAGCTGAACGCAATATGATAAATACTTAAGCCGGCAAAATTATTGTGCTGGGCGGGTCTTTGTTGTACTTTCTCCATTATATCAAATGGAGAAAGTATGGGCCTTCATTAGATATTCCCCGAGTGGGAGTTTTTAGGGAATATAAGAATTTCTTTTAGCTCATTTGCCCTCAAATATTTAAAATTAGCCATTTTCGGGATGCTCGTAAGATCAATACCGTAATTCCGCTAATTAGGGCAGTGTAATCTTTAAAACATTGGAGAAAACGCGTTCACTCTTCGATTTCTTGTAAATTGTCAAAGTTTTTAAATAATGAAGCTGCATAATAGCATACTCAAGTACCTGCTTCATTGTATGTAACATGTGAAAGTCCATTTTGTCCTTAAATTACATTTCTAGTGATATGGCGCCCCGTCAGTACAAAATGTATATATTAGTTAATAAATATGTGTTATATGATGTATGTATCCATGTATATTATTGTGAGTTACGGTGCTGAAATAGTGTACCCTGTATAAACGATATCAGTCAGCAGTGTTGTTGAAATGGTGTTGGAGCGATTTGGAAAATTAACATAACCCTCCTTTGACATTTCCAGATGGCTATGCATTCAGCCAAGAGGAACATGGAATTATCTCCCAGTCTGACCTCATCAGAACATACGATACAAATGTACCCAAGCCCGAGGGTAACTAAGGCCCGCAGTTCATTTTCTTCCAAGGGATCATCCTGTGTATTCTACTATTGTATGTATGCCCATAAGTCCTTATTATCATTATAGTGTTCCGATTTGCTTTGCCACCACCACCGAATCTTTTTCAATACTCGTATCTAATGTAGCATACGTATGAACATAAGTATGTGTGTACATAGTTTTTCTCTTGTCAGTATCATTTCCATTATTGAAGTCGCTATTTTATATTTTAACTTTCACATTGCATAATATTTATTCGCGAATGAAACATTGTTTTTTATTCGTGCAGTGGCAGTTTTTCCATTCGGATTAGCTTAGCCTATTCGCTGTTTTTAATTGTAATAATTACTACTGATAGTACAGCAGAGCTGTATTTTCTGCTGGGAAGGTCGAGTTCACCTGACACGAGTTGTTTTGAATCAATTAATTTTTGTTTTTATTTTTTATTATATTAGATACATGTCGTGTATATGTAACCGTATGTATGTACGTATATTTTTTGATGTGTCGTTGTCCGTGTATGTATATATATATACAGGAATGCATGCATGTGCTAAATACCTAAAAACAAATAGATGTCTAATAAGTGTGAGCCGGTTTAAAATGTTTCTCTGTATATATACTCAACGCTCAACTCAGCAGTAACTGAGAAGCTTGAGCTATCGTACTAAATATACTGTGTACTGTTTATATATCTACACACACACTTCTCTTTCTCTCTCTCTCTCTCTCTCTCTCTCTTTCTCTCGCAGGCCGGGTTATCGTGTCTGTACTTGTATTCATATTTAATGAAAATTCCGCGATTCCTCATTCCTCAAGGTCTGGTCTTATTGATTTAGCAATCATATTTATTAGTCAATCACTAAGTATGTATAGCAACCTTGAATGTCAACTGTTTTTATGACGCCTCCCAATTTTTACAATATTTATTTTAATAATATTATGCCTTTTCAATGCTATGATATTTTAGCATCGATACACATGCATAATATTTTTATTTACTTATATGTACGTCGAATCTCGTTTAACAAAAACAAGAGTCTCTCAGTATAATCCTAATGTATTTGTATATGTATGTATTTTCTATTTGTACACTTTTACACATTAACTAACCTATGTTGACTTTGCACTCGAAATGTTAGTGTGTCGTGTGTTTTGTAAATCGTCAATGGAAGGATAAAGCATTGTTGACTTATGCTACTAACTACATAACATATGGAATGTATCTACTGGCTATGTGTAAAATGTATAGTTACTATTGTAGATTGATGGAGATTTTGTTAAGATTTTAAATGTTACACTATAATCGTATGTCCGGAATCGGATTCTGGAACAATTTTAATTTTTAACTGTTGAAACGGTCATTGCTACTGTCTCTTTTAACAATAATTGTCGGTATTGTAGACTATGTACTATGATGATATATTATTATACTGATGATAAGTACAATAGATAGATTTCATAAAGTCCTTCCATGTTATAATACTAACTACTACATGTTGTGAGAAATCTCATGTTTTATCTTTATTAGTCTAGAATACAAAACAGACATGCATTTTAATTGTAATGTGTATAATGGTGTAGAATAATTGTCATCCATATTACTACATGTTGTATGTAACTTGTATGCCTTTTGTATGGTATGTATTATTATGATGTTTATTATCAAGGGTTTATATAATATATTGTGTAATTCAAATTTACGGAGACAGGACATGGTTGATTAACGGAAATCGCCGTGTAATATGTACCTTTAGTATCGGTACTGTACTGTCTATTTTATACTGTCTACATTTTGTATCGTATCACATATAGATACAAGATGATAATATTATGATGTATTTTAATGCTGCTTTTATTATTTCAGTTCAGTTTTCATTCCATTGATGAATCCTCGTTTTTGAATGTGCTATTCTTCATTCGTCTCATGTTTTAAATGAATGTATAATATTCGACATTGTGTATTCATGTTGGCTTTAAACGAAACGTTTGGTTTTTATAATTTCAGAGTTTGATTGATTGTATTTATCTATTTAGTTTATAGTTGCTGGAAAATGTCTTATATGTTGGAATATTGCAATTTTTACAGGGGATAATGATTGCAAAGGTAATGAAGTTTTCCGTCCGTATTGTCGAAACGTTTATTGTAGCTTTACATAAATATATATTATAATATGTTGGCCCTCTGTTTTTGATCGAATTTCGAATTTACAACGTTATCTGTGTTTTACTCTTCGTGTGGTGTATGTAACTAATGTATATGTAAATACGTATGTGAATAAATTAACGTAAGTGGTTTTATTAAGCTCTGCGATGTTCGTGTTTTGTATTTATGAGTAATATCTATGCATTCTCTGTACATATGGACAATTATTTAGTGTGTCTGTTGTCTCTAGCTGTATATACATTGTACATTTAAATGTATCATTTTCTTTTCAATTTTCAATCCTTCAGTGCAACACAAAGTACATACCTAGTTAAATGTATTCTCAAATTATGTACTTTGGATGAGGCAGAACAAAGAACAAAGTCATGTTTTATTGTTTTTTATAAGTAGTACCTATGCAAAACTTTCCTGTGAAACATTTGTCCATGTTGCATGCTCAATTTCATCATGGAAAAGGGATTCTGAGAATTTCGCAAGTAATGCACGTATGTACATAATGTACACTTACTTTGCTGCTGGAGGAAAGTTGCACGCAGTTTTCAGCTGCTATTAGTAAAAGTTTATTGTTCGTTGCTCTCCGAGTTGTTCGTCGCCTTGCATGGCGACAGTTTTGCATTTTATGTACCATTTTACGGTTACATGAGAGCATAATGTGTAAACATGTGCAGGTTTTTATTTTGTTTTGCATGTTTTTCTACTAGCCGACAGTTGGAGAACAAAGTGTCATCTTGATACTCTAGGATATACGTAATGCAATTGTTTTACTTTTGTCTGCTCTTTCTAAACTTTATTTCCATTTAAATAACACCACAGATTTTTCTGAAACGGTTGCTTTCATTCGCCGTTCATCATCTTCTTCTCATTCCTCCTGGAGCTTGTCATCACAACCTGGACCTACATAAAGCCGTTATCACGTCGATGATGAGAAACATAAAGTGTGAAAGAGGATCGCGTATGTTATTATAATACTTACATAATACATGCATTTTATTAGTTATTAAATAGTCATTACTAGCTGTCATTCCCCGCGTGAAAACTGGAGGCGTAATTCTGCTTGGTTTCGAAAAAATTCTTCGCAAAATATTCCGTCATATTTTCATCGGGAAAACCCTCGATCTGCAAAATTTCCAATTTTATTTTTATACCGGTTATTTAGTGACTAATCACTGTGCGTGTAAATGACTGCTAATTATATATGTTATATATGCATGACATAATGACTTTTGACTGCTTGGGTTTGCGTAACATTAAATGGTAAACTGTGCAATATTGGTACGAGTAATGTGTTTATAAATGTACTAATAATATAGGGCTTTACACGTATCGACAAGTTATGTTAGAAAAAAGTAGGTACAAGACACAAATTTATTAACAAAGGCCCCAGTATTTTCTATAATTGCCGAAGGGCGCATTTAATTTAATAAATTGCCAGTATTGTGTATAATATGTATTTCACTATCATTCCGATCGCCATGAATGAAGCTGCTGACTGCTGACACTCGTCAATTACAAATTCATTGAAGTATTGAGATACATCACAGATGGTTATCTACACTTTTTTCTATCTCAAATCTACTTATATGGATATTTATGTAAATGTAAACAGTGTTTACTAAACACACTGATACTATACAAAACGTTTTATACATGTATGTATAATGCTTTCACATATGCCAATTTCTACAGCTAAGTATCAACATATTTCCTTACTAATTTGTATACTATATAAAATACTTATTGGTGTATAATGCATTTGTATTTTCCGTGCCGAGCTCTGTCCTCTAATCTTCTTTCATCTAGACAAATAATCGTGAGGAAAGTGGGGGGTCTTAATCTAGATTATTTAACATTTCAGGGATCTTGATATTACAGCTATCTGTATCTGTGATGGCATGATAAGATATTGATATTAGTTATCAATACTTGTATGTGATGAACGCATGTGTATGTAGTTTGTAGCTATTTATTATGAATTATAAATTATGGATATATGTACTTAAGGGTAATCTGTTTGTTGTCTGTCTTGATGCTAAAGTCGCTATACATATACATACATTCTTTATATTATTCAGCTGGTGTGATGCTTGGTGTTTTGTGTCCGGAAGAAAAAAGTGAAGCGTTGTTCAGAATGTCATATTCTACTAAAACTGTCATTGTCATTCTCATTGTAGATGACATCATAATTCCGTGAATTTTTTTATCTTTCCTTATGTCACTGTGCATACTATAAAATGTCACGTATGAATATATTATATGATGAATCATACCTGCCATTAAGGTGTCACTCTCACTATGAATACAAAGCTTCGAATCGGGAAGTTATGAAGCTGGGGAGAAGATACATGAAATAGGAAATAGGAATATGTAATAATCACCGTAGTATAACTAACGACATACGGAGAATATATTATATAGTTCATGTAGCATAAAAGTAGCTTTGATTCTGTTTTCTATGTACAGTGTACAGATACTGATTTTCCAGCATTTTCTATACATATGTTATCTAATTACTTAAATACTACTTACAATAAATCACATAGATTTGTCATAGACGCTTTCCAGTGAATCATTTTTTCTTAGCGTTAGTGCTTAAGTTAATGATGGAGTCTAATGGTTCCCTATAGATTACATTAATAGATAAACTTTCTAAACACTTTCGCATTTGCACACACAAGTATGCATGAATATTGCCTAACTATACACGGAGAAAAATAATCTGTAAAACTGCAAAACGCATTGACCTCTTTAATATATAATATAAGTATATGTTATATTATTTGCTGTTAAATATTGTTACCATCAAATTATGGCTGTGTGTATGGATAATAAATAAAACAAATATTTCAAATATAATTATTGTGCGTTGTGTTGACGGTTCTCATGTCCATACCTCAGATAGGCGAATTAAAGACACAATACATGGTATACGTAACTAACATAGCTATGAGACATTGAACTCGTCTACTCGACTGTACATAATATGGCATTCAATTAAAAAATATTTCATTTCGCCTTCTCCAGGTACGGAAGAATAATTTATCCGCGACGAGAAATGTGTATTGTTGTGTGTGTTTACTATCTACATATCCATTTTGTGTGTACAGTGTACAACCGAAATTGCTGGATGTATATGGCTAATGCTTACAGAATGAGCTACTTAATTACCTATTATGAGTATGTATGTATTTACAAAAATACAGTCCCTATTGTTCAAGTCGTTTAGCTGCGGGGGAAAAACCTGGGTAAATATTATTTACAATTTACATACCTACGTTGAGAAATGTAAATACATGCTTATAGTAGGAAGGTCTGGAATTGCGCTGCTAATGGTGCTTTGACTAGCAGACTGTTGTACGTATATAATACTATAGACTCTTTAGTCTTTAATTATAAAAAAAACGATTCTCATTGAATTCATCGTATTTTTACCTATAACCATGCATGTAAGCTGATGGAGAAAGCATAATTTTATAAGAAAAGCCTTTGCTTTCACTGATCATTAGAAGCTACAAACATAAAGTATTTATCTATGTAAATGTGTGGGTATAGTATACACATATTCTGTACATAAGTGTATAAATTTATTAAAATTTAAATCTATGTATTGAAAAAAATTGCTATCATGTATGCCTTCTATAAAATTTATCATCCGTTGTTTTTTGTATAAGATATACTACATACAAAACAATTTAAAGGTACTGATGTCTGCACAGTAGATAATGATGTAATTATTGAATTTTAATTATCTATGTTATAATTATGTCTACTGGACTATAAGGTATGGCGTGTGTATTAGGTGCTTAATGTTTTTAATTATCTACATACGTAAAAAGTATGTGTATATTTATATGTATATCAATTTAGGAAGAACTGTGTTCCACTTGATGTACTAAACTATGTATTTTTTTCTTCTAAAATGTTACACAATAATATCAACTATATTGCCGATTAAAAAATTCTGACATAATAAAGTGTCCCATAAAATTTTGCAAGTACTTACTTTGCATTTCCACGTGAGAGCAAATCTTGCCTAAAATCATTCCAAGTGCAAAGGGTCACATCTTAATTGTTGAGCAAAAATACCTTCCTGTTCAAGTTGCATGTATGTCAAAATGAGGGGCTGAATTTGGAAGCAACTATTTTTATTTATCTTCTCACTAGAGAAAAAAATTCGGAAAAAAACTTTAAACAAACTTACTAAAAACTTTCCACATCAAATTCCCCCAACTACATAGGTAGAGTAGTTTATTGTTAACAAACGGCAGGGACGCCGAAATTTTGCTTTCCGGGTCATCTTTATAGGGTTTAACAAAACAAATTGCAAATAGGCAGGGGCAGCATAAAAAAGATCCGGCATAATCGTACTTTCCCCAGTCGATTCTCACTAAATGAAAGGAGACATTTTTTGGTCCACCATCTAATACAACAAGGTATATGAATGAGAAAGGCAATGTTTCAAAACCGTCCATGTTTTTCATCACACTGTATATTATATACTGCCAGTCGAAATTCGTGGGACACTCTTTACTCTTGAGCATGTACGTTTTTCAACTTTCAACCATTAGGTAATTTTTATATTTTTAGCTCGTTGCATATACATTATACATACGGATATACGTAAGTACTTACTCGCTGTCTTTTCTTATTTAAAAAAATCAATAACGCCAGAAACACTGAGACGCCGCTGCTGTTTACCTTTCACCTTCGTCAACTTGCAAAAATGTAAAAGTGGCGAGTCAACATTTGTATATTTGTACGCTGTACACTGTACACTGTACACATACATGTATAAATACATACATTTGGTGAATAATATCACGTTGTCACAAAAGTATCATGATGTCTTTGTTGATTTGGCCACCGTCTTGGTTCTTGGCAATAATGATGATGATATTATGATAGATGATAAACAACTCTATTGAAAATTGAAAATGTATACCTAGCAGTGCAAACAACCAACAACAACAACTCACGACAAACAAGATGCATTGTGAGTACCTATACATACATATTTACATATATGATACAAAAGCTTACATAATATGTATACCTTTCTACCCACTATCAACATGGAAAGTGGCCTCGAAACCGAAAGAGAAATAAAGTACAAAACATATAGAGCATATGTATAAAGAGTAGGAAACAATGAGAAGGGAACTAATTACCCGTCTTCTTCTTCTTTATTTTCACAAGGTACACGTTCGTTTTATTACGAAATAAATGAGGGAGTAAATGTTGGAATTGGAAGCTCTGTTCAAATCAAATGAACAAACAAGAGACTATTAGGTTAATGCATCAGTCAGTATCACAATAGATAGAAGCTGTTAGCTATGTATTTTACCCGACTACCTACCTATGCACATGTCTAGATACATATAGTTAGTATAGGCAATACTTACTTAGGTTCAAATGAATTTCCCAGGAGAAAGTAAAATTTGGAAGGATGAAAAAGTACCTAAATGTACAAGCATACATATTTGTACCTTGTTAGCTTTCTACATGAACTTCCTTTCAGGAACTGCCCATATCCATATCTCACACGCTCCTTTCTCCCAACTGTAGATACACACTGTACGTAGAACAAGCGAAAACTTGTGAGTGTAAGTTACTTTTAATATTGAAAAAGTTGGTTGGAGAAAATAAGGACGGACTGTACAAGTGCAAGTATTATTATACGTAGCTAATCTAGGTATATGGTATATATTATATACATATGTTGTGTATATATTTATAATGTACACTGATAATGTGTTTAACATGAGCACACGTGTGTCTATTATTTGTATACATGCTATATGTATGTACAATGTACATGGGTACATTATTTACGAGTGGTCTGTCTACTTTTCTCTTTTCATTATATTATACATGCATAATACATATGTAAGCATGTTTTTATCCATATATTATGCATCTTTGCTGAACTTGAGAAGGTAGATGCACAAAGTGTGAACAAAATGTGGAACAAAGAGAAAGAAGGTCAGGTAACTCGAGATACATGTAAAATGTACATTGTACATACTTGTAGATATACTTAATACACTATACACAAATAAACAACGCACAAAAGGATGTGGATTTTACGAGTTTCTATTACTTCATGTAAAAAAATATCAGTAGCCAAAGACGATACATTATCTTCTCTCATTTCATCTGATGATCATGAATCCGACTCAGACTAAAATGTGAGTTCAACCATTTTCACTATATTCATATGTAAGTGTGTTATGTGAAATCTATCTGTATTTTCTTGGAACCAGACAGATACGTAGTTTTATGCATGTCTAACTTACCATGTAATCATAACATGCATACAGTAGCTTTTCCTGGAGAAGGCCAACAACCCAACATCAACAATCAACACCCTTGTAGTAGAAACGTTACTTTTATTGGGCTCATATCTTGGTATTTTTGTACATTACTTTGAAGCATACTTTTCCACATCTTTACATCATGAATGCTATACAGAGCAAAACATCATGGAAAACTGATTAGTTCTGCGAAACAGGCCTTTCAGCATGATTTTTACAAAAAATTGCGTTTCAGCAAAAACTTTAATGAGCCCTACTTCCTTCAATAACCATATTAATTAACGCTGACTCAAACTGTTAAATTTACGTCACTTAAGTAAAATAAGTCGCGTATCGTAGAGAATATTTTGAGAAAAAATGGCAAAATAAGTTTGCATGCAAAAATTGTTTAACGACTGTTAAGTACGTAATGTATCTTTAAAATTGCTATTTTAAATGGCTTAAAAGGTAATAAAATAAAATCTTTTTGACGACTCTTTCCTCCTTTGTATGCCCATTAGACAGCATATTGAATTTTATTTTATTTTTGAACCCCTTATACTGCAACGCAGAAAGTCGGCCTCTTTACAAAGGTCATAAAATGAAGCTCGTCTTGTCAGAAATGAAAAAAAATCTAGATTATTGATAGGCAGAGCACAGTACCGCTAAATAACCATGCATCTCTTTTCCTCTTTACTTTGTCTGTATGCGCTCTCGTATGTTTCCAGGCCTAAATCATTTTTAATTTCCATGTATGTAACTATAGGTAAGTGCAATGTGCCCTCCCAGGAAAATCATGGAATATAAAAAGAATAAGAGAATACAAATTAAAATTTTTAGTTTAGACAATATGCGCTAAAAATGCGGTAACTTTCTCCCCTTATCATACATGTACAGTAAATAAATATATTGATACCGAATCCCCGCTATTGTGCGTGCGTTGCTCTCACTCATATTCGGTTGTGGCTTGGCATTAGCGGTCAGTATTCGGTATATACACGACCTTTCACTCGAGTTTCGTTGAGGTGTTTGTCCTCATGTACATGTATATTACGAGGGATTAGACACCCATGTACAATGTACATATACTTATTTCTACATTATTAATGAATATACGTAGGTACCTAGATATTCACACTTTGCATGTGTAAGACAATGGCGATGACGACGTGTGTCACTGTGTGTTGAACGTACATAATATAAAAGTATACTGAAACTCTGATACAAGTAAAAGTAATACGACAGACTAATAGACTTGCCGTCCAAAAATGATTTCGTGTCTCAAACCTATTTGGCTGGAGAAGTGTGTGTGTGTGCAGTCAGCAGATTTTACACGCGTCTATCTTATCATCATATCATATCGGACGGACAGTGGTGTACAGTATACTCACTACATTAACAGTGAACACTGAACACCGATAGAAAGTCTCTCGACAGAAAACCCTCAAACAAAGCCAAAAGTATGTACGTCTATACAGACAATAGAAAGGCAATATACTATATACTATATAAATACATACTGCATGTCTCTCTACTATCCATCCAGAGTGGAAAAAAATGCGAGAAGGAAAGTGAAACTCTTTGAGAATTCCATTTCCTTGTGCATACATACATACATTATACACGCTATAATATGGTGCTTGACGATACACGGACAAAGTTGAAGTACTGGGATACAATTTTTATGAGAATGAATACCTGGAATCTAACGATAAGTTTGCATGGCCATACCGGCATTATGACGCCAAAATGTCAATGGTGTAAAAGTCAGGTTAAAGACGGTGGTTTTTGTAAACTTTTCTTATTATGTATTTATAGACTGGGATGGCAGGCTTTCTCTCATTCATTTGCTATAGCCTCATTCATTTCTTCTGTTGTTGCTGTTTCTTGTGCTTATTATGTATAATATTTACATTGAATTGTACATATGTAGGGAAAGAGCCATTAAAAATACAAAATGCAACGTTGATGGAACCGGGAGCAGTTTCATAGTATTTACATGTGTGTATGTTATATAATATTGTTGTGCAAACTATGTATGCATATGTACCTATTGTACATATTACCCTATTCCCTTGTGGCTTTGTCTGCTCTAGTTATTTCATCCATCATATTCCACACACTCTGCTGTGTCTATATGTATGTATGTAGTTATAATGGCAATATTATCCGAATAAAGCACGATTGAGCTGGATTTTCCAGACGCGTGATGAAAGGAGTAAATAGACATCATGGGACTGACTACTGACTGCATGCGGGGGAAAGATTCATATTGTTTCCTCCATTATACAAAGAAGGCACTATGTGATGAAATGGAGTTTTATGTTGTGTTATGGAAAGGTTCCAAATAATCCAGATTCGAATCCAACTTGCAGTTTCCATCTCTCTCTCTCTCTCTCTCTCTCTTTCATCCAACAGTTGTCCTACTTTATCTTTATGTGTGTGGTGGTATTAGATATTATTACGGGTTTGACTTTTAGGATACAATGAGCTCTCTTGTGTCTTGTTCCTCTCTTCATCTTTTTCCTGTCTCTGCGTTGTAGGTACGTAGTACGTATAGAGAGTAAAAGATAGGCCACCGGCATATTAGGATGAAAAGAAAGGGCTCTTCATTCTTCACTCTTCATCCATATTCATCATGGCAATCGTAACATCATATCCGTCATATTTATGATGAAGATGAAACACGTACGTATACATATATGTAACTACAGAAAAGCTGAAAGGGGAAATCGATACGACTGTAACACATTTTGCAGATTTAAATGTCAGCAGCAGGAAATGTCAAATTTCAACTTTCAACGTCTCCCATTTGCTTTTTGCTATTCAACTTCAACATTTAACAGTACCTATCACATGGACAGAGGATGACTTTCAATTTGGAAAGATTCCCCATAAAAAAATAGAGTACACGAGTGCAGTTATCTTGTGACTGGGAATTTTCGTCCTTTGCACTTTCAACAAATGCAGGCATTTTAATTTAAAACTTCTTTTCATCCTATAAATGCGAGATTCGTATTTGCTGTAGATTTTAGAATAAAATGGTGAAAGTCAGTGTGGCATATTGTCTGCATTATTTATTATTTGCAGACTCCACCAACAATAAGACAAACATTTTATATACAGCGTCAGCGTGCATCGCTTTCAATTTAAATTGTCAATTGCATTATGTACCCACTCGGTACTCGGCAAATAGGAGTCATTTATCTATGTCTACTGACTTTGAAATTGACAATCGAGGTACTTTTTTAGATACATACCTACGCAAGTATATTATGAAGATACTCTTTATAAAGAAACCACAGCTGTCAGTTGAATTCATGCATACATACATGCGTATACACTATAAACGGTTTATAAAATTGAATTATCTCTATACAGTAATGATTTTGAAAATTAGGAAGGGTAAACCGGGCAGTCTAAATAATGCACATTGCAGGGTAAATATTGATACATGTGTCGGAAATGCAAAATATGTGTAATGTGTAAGCTCAACAAAAGAATCGAGCTGCATCTAACGTACCTACCTACCTACATATGTATACACTATTTTTTGCAAACATTACAGTTACATTATATACTTATGCATAATGTACAAAACAGGAGACAACTATTGTATACACTGTGTTTCGTTGTGTTAGGAGCTTTCTTTGTCTACTGCCCTCATGTACATATCCTCGTCCTTCATAATGTTAATGTACATACAGTTTGGTTGTATTGGTGTATTGGGTATTAAATATTGCATATGAAATTGACTGCTCATGACTTTATTCAGACTGTCCTGTCATTAAACATGGACATTCCTCAACAAAAAATACGCATACGTATAATGTGTAAAGATACGAGGAAAAGAAAAGGCCACTGAATATCATATTGCGGTGCGCATACACATACGTACACATACCTGTAGACATTTAACATTTGAGGCTCATGTACATACATACATATACATACATGCATGTACAGACACACATACAAAGTAGGGCGGAGAAAGAGACGAGAGAAAGCGACGTAAAGCCGAATAAGGTGCCAGAGTTTAGTTATTTCCATTTTATCAAAAGTAGGTATCTCTCTCTTTCTCTCTCTCTCTCTCTAACTCTCTCTCAAATTTTCAAGGATGCACACAGGAGCTCTAATTCCAGTATCCATGAATATCAATGAGAAGATGAATGATGAATGACAATGGTGACATAATATGAACGACAACGATGATGGCACGACATTCGTCAGCTATAAACGATGATTTTTGGAATTGGAGTACATACATACATACTCATAAATTGGAATTCCAAATACCAACCAAGAAAAAAGAGAGAAAACGTGTAGCATATTGCATTGAACATGTGTATGTATGTTAAAAATGCTACCGTAATAATATAGTGGCAGGTATGTGGTATATATTTTATGTTGTATACAAATAATAGGTTCAAAATACAAGAAGGAAAGGAGTACATAGAAAAACCCACACGAAATGTCAAAAAAATTGGTGGATAAGGCTGATATTCATATTTTGATTTGGCAGGTTGTTGTTGCATATAGCTCTGTACCCTATAACTATAGCATACACACACACCGTGCGCATACCTACGAATTGTGACAGGAGGAGAAAACTGTCATGTCTAGAGACTCAGAATTCCGCCCGGGACTTACATATATAGAAAAAAGGACACTCTGTTATTATTTTTAGTCGAAGGTAATAAATAATACATGATTTGCATGATTAAAAATGTAATGAAGAGTTTGCTCTTTTTTTTCGTCTCTATACATATACAACACACTGAAACAGGAAAGGTAAAGCAGTACTAATTACTGCCACTGACGAGAGGTTTTATTTTTCATAATTTTCCTGAATTACGTTATTTAGCCGTAGACGTCCGTATTGAATAGAAATTTCTAGACTGGTTCAAAAGTCTAAGTGTATAACACCAAAGACAACTATAAAATGACGATAAATTGTCAGTTCCTAAGTACTTTGCATAAATTTTCAAGTTTTTGACCCTTACCTGCAATATAAATATAAAAATACATACATAGCTGAAAAAGTTTTGATAGAGTGTCGTATTGTTAGTGTATAGAGGTACATAAGTGGTAAAACTTCCTACTCGTCTTAAGTCTTAACATAGTGTCTAGTGTCCAAATACTTAAGCCCACACTTTAGAATCTACATATAATACGTCACTGTTTGTCTTGAGGGAGAATATTGAGAGTTGAGACTTGCTGAATAATAGAAAGGCCAAGAACACTGGGGAAAAGTGGGTATACGGCAGGAGAAAGCTATTGTGTGCTGAAATGGCAATAGCTCATTCTTCTCTCTCTCTAATCCATTTCAATTTAATGTATACCTTTGTATGTATATATATCAACATACTTGGAGATAACGTTATTAGTACAGTTTGTAGCCCCGTGGTACTTATCTACCTACTTTTATAATATAGCTTTCACCTACTAACATTTAAAAAGCTAATGAGAGGAAAGCCGACTTTCCCCTCAAACATTGGGTATAAGGTATACGTTATACATACATAATGGCAATGGATAATAAAATAGACAGCGTGTAATATCCTACGACCATAAAAGTATTTTTAAATGTCAGCTGAGCAAAAGTTGACCAACTTTTTTTACTAGCAAACTTCTTTCATATGCTGCTAGTTATATAGAATGAATGGACTTTGGAAAGGTTCATTTACCATTTACATCCTTACTTTGTTTACAACAGGCATTTGAACTCTGTAGAAAGTCAACCATCTCACCTTTAACAAGCATTTTAACAAAAGTAACTCTCACAACAAGATTGGTTGATGGTTTATTATTATTAGCTTTCCAGTGGAATTATTAGACGTTTGTTATATATGTCTAGAAAACGATCACCCGCCATCAAAAGTTGCAAACTTAGATACATAAATTTAGAGGCACCCCTTAGAAAAAAATGTTATATAAAAATTCCAATAAAATTTGATGAGATTCGACAAGACCGGGAAATTATGAGGCTTCCAATCTCTGACAATTTACTAAAATTTCGACGATTTGACAAAAACTGATAGACTTTTTACCACAATTGGGTCAATATTGAAATTTTTCGATTATTTGTGCAGGATTATTTTTCAAGGGAAAGATACATAAATTTACATAATTATTTGAATTGCCGACGGCATTAAATCGTGAATTATGACGTCTTGTGTGCGTAAGCGAATAAACAGTTTAAAACTATGTATGTATGTACATCGGCAAAATAGTATAAAAACCTGTAGACCGCGGGTAGACCCACTTATGTAATTCGCGAGAGAGAAAGACAATTCAAACTAAGGAGACTCTCTGTCTATAATACGTAGTATACTCTCCGTTTTTATAAAAATGAGCCCTCAAATGCAATGTCATGCCTCTTAACTTGACGAATTGCTTGCACGCCGATTATGCAAACTGTGTGAGAGAAATCCGTCACGTTAAGCGGCAGGAGATTGCATTTGAGAGCTCATTTTTATAAAAACGGAGAGTAAGTACCGAGCTTTTTGATACCTTGTGCCTAAAGTCAATATGTATATAAATACGCAGGTATGTACCTCAATATTGTGTATACAAATATTCTTACACAGCTAAATAACGTGTAGTATGAAATGTACAAAAACCTATGCATACATACACACAAACTACATATACTAAAGCAAGTGATGCATTATCATTAGTATTACTATTATGGTCGTTTGCAAGGTTATGGTTATGTGTAAACTGTGGAACTGTATGTAAGTACTTACGTATATGTATGTATATACTGTACAATGTGCATTATGTACAGAGAGACCTGTGATAAAAGCTGAGAAAATTGGAGAACCCAACACAGGCAATAACAGCTCAGTTGATAAAACCATAAAACCAATCAAATCCAATAGACATATACCTATACATACATTTAGTCAAACTACAAATGTACAATGTACATACATATTATGCATACACATCATATGACACTTTTGTGAATTTGTGCATGTGTTCCCATTCATATTCTGTGATGTGTGTGTGTGTGTGTGTGTGTATGTATTGTATTGTAAGCAGATTGCAGTGCTTTGTATTCATGAGTCAACATCAACAGTCAACAGAAAGCCCACTGCTGTTCCATTCCATTCCATTCTATTGTATTATACTGTATTTGTATCTCTTCCAGTTTCATGTGTGACAACCATTAGGCACAGATCTAGTAATTAATAACGGGCTGTACAAGTGAGCAATACACACGTATGTATATATAAAGTACAATTGAATAGAGTCATAACCATATAACACAAATCATACTCGGAGGACAATCTGTTGCTTACAAAAACACAAACACAAACATACATACGCGACACATTGACAATCAAACATACAATCCAATTCAGTCCAATCTAATGCACACCAGGACACACACAATTTACTTATGTGTGTGTATGTACATGATCCCAAACTCTCGCATTAGGATTCCCATAAAAACACAATCAATATCAATGAATGGCATAGTGAAAATTGCAGAGGGGAAACGCGATCAAAAAGTGCTAATTACCAACACCCACACCATACATTATACATAGACCAACCCATTACTGTATAGTCTCATATATGATAATTGATTGATAATGGTAATGGCAGTGTGCTGTGAGTTTTGATATGTAAGCAAGTATTGTAGTTTAGATACAATCTTCTAAACACGAGAAAGAAAGTACCGATAGCAAAAGTTCAAATAAGATAAAAGATAGACAAAAAGAGTAAAGCAAACTTTTTAAGTACATTGTGGAACTTTGTACACACAATTTTGCACCAATTATCGGTATTGTATGATAGATATATTATGATACATGATACAAGTACGTCATTCTAATATCACTCTGTATTGGAGTGTTTTCTGTTTTCTGATCGTATAACCTCCCTTTAAACGTTGAGGGAATATGTATGTACGATTTGTGTCACCTTTAACCCTTTGCCAATGTTAATGAAATTTCCAGAGAATGTTTCCGAGAATTTATTGGGAAAATTGACACGACAGGCTAATATGCATCAAACACCACACACACACACACACACATGCAAATAATACACATGTGCGCGTTATAGCTAACTATACTTGAGTATCGTAACCATACTGAACACTGGAGGCTTTTCAATTTTCAAACGTAATAAATATGTATAGAGATACAAGTTCCATATCTTTAGCGTATACAAGATGGGATACGTATAATGTATACATATGTGTACTTGCATACATTGTACACATGTTCGTATACATACTGCTACAAGTTGAGCAGTAGTGTGCTGGAGTGTAGTGTGTATTGTGTATAGTGTAGCTTAACAAACCGAATCGCCGTGAATAATTCATGGAATTTCTGAATCACACTGAAGGTTTCGTATGAATTTATAAATAAAGCATGCAATTTACATTCTGTAGTCTGTTCGGTATATCTGTAGTTTGCAAAATTTATGGCATGTAAAACGTAACTATCCACGAGGCTCTACATTCTACACATACATATATTACATAAATTTGTCCATACATTTTGTACTCCAGAGAAAAGTTTTAGTGTACCCTCGAATGTATGTATATCTGTATTGGTTGTATTTTGGTTCACAGAGTACACCTTTTATTTCGTTGAGGTGAATGTGAGTTTGACCTAACGCCGATCCTGTGTGTAATATGTAGTTATATTGCATAGATAATACATGTAGGTAACAAACCACGGACAACCTTTGCGTTTACTAACTTGTCGGAGGTAAACTTGTACACAGAAATTTCATGGCGCTAATCTGTTAGCCCTTTGTCAAGTAAAAAAATGATGAGAGCTCACGAGAGGTTTTCTAGTTGAGTATGTATATGTACATTGTACATACATACATTTAGAGACAAACCACATCCATTGTACCGAACTTGGTGTTCAAAAACTATACCTTGATATAGATAGATCAGAGATTAGACAATCATATAATATGAGCGCACACAATGCAAAACTATATAGATTAAGTGGTGATAAATACATAGTTGGTAGATGACTGGGGTGTCGTTGCACGAAAGCCAAAGTCAAAGTCGCATGCAAATTGAAAATAAATGAAAGATATTTTGTCGTTGTGTTCCGACAGTTAAGTACATAAATACGTACACATACATATGCTTTTTATGGGCGGAAACGTTTGCAATAATTTACGCAAGATTTACGTATATGTATGCAGACACCATCTTCACACTTACTCACATGATGAGATTGGCACAAGTTATATATCTTGGAAGCAAAAACCTGTGTATCCTTATAATTACAGAATGCATAGAGATGTGATGTCATGTGTGTAAAGTGTAAATGTTTGTGAGCATAATACATATGTGACTGCTTTTTTATTTATGTGGGCGGATATTTCCATAAGAGGAGAAAAGAGAATCATGAGCAGGATTTGTCATACAGGAATCTTTAATCAGAGACTTGCTGCATACGTTCTCTTAAGCGATTCGCATTGTACACAAAATTGCTGTATGATTTTAATTTTAAATGGAGAAAAACATGGGCCGCAGTTGCATTATTATGCAATATTCATAGAATATATAGATTGTTGCGAAATGTTGTACACCAAAATTGCGATTCTCAGGAAGTCGATACTTTTATCTTAGTTTGCATACTATATACATTATACATGTACACAAAATACACACATATTTCGTTTACTGGCTATACATTTGATAAACATATAATGTAAGTATCGGTACAGTTGACATGACGAGAATCTTTTGGCTTATGTTGCACTCTCCGGGTTTTGTTTGCGGCTTGTGGAGCATTGCATTGTACTGTAGTTTGTAGACATTACCCTCACAATCTATACCGGCATAATTACATAATTAAGCAGTAACTTGAGCTTGGCATTGACCCAACTAGATATTTTTACCATCAAAGTAGGTAGGTACATATCTAACAAGCGGACAATTGATTCTATCTTCTATCCTGCATTACTATACACAATACACATACATATACATATACATACTACCTACATACTTAATACTTAACGTACAGAACCAATACTTCCAATACATAATATTTATTCTAACCAACGGACGCCAGCGGTTAAACCTTTTCCTCATTGCTTCTTTTATTATGATAAACTAATCATTACATTTATATGTGTATTATTTATTCAATATTCTGTTTAGGTTATCGATGGTGCCTACTCTGCCACTTTGCCATTAAATATTCAACAGCGCTTCCCAGAACTTATTAGAAATTAGGGAATTATTGAGTGTACCAATTTTTTTGGAAAGTACATATTATACATACCGACATATGAAGGAAGAATAAGGAATCAATATACACATAAATACGTCCATACGTATACATACATAGTGCATGCATAGCAAAGCCGGTATTTTTTTGTGCTTCTAATGGATAAATGAATGTGGAGCATACATACTTTTTTGCTTCGCCTTTGAGTGTGAGCACAAAAGTGATGAGTGGTATAAGGAGTAAGGACAATGCAAATCGATATAAATATAAATAAAATGTACATAATATAATATTTATATGGAAATGGCATTTAGAAAAATTGGGCAGTCACATCACACACACACATACACACATACACACATACATATACACTCATCCGAGTCGGACACTGTCGCTCTTTTTGCCCTAACATATTTATTAAGATACACACAGTCCAGCGTTAATCACAATGTATAAATGTTCATTTTATGCGCATGGAACATACAATTCCGAAACTGTATGTCCTATAATATATATGCACAATGTACATGTATATTATGTAGATAAACTATACTGTGCAAAAACACAAACCCAAGTGCTTGAGTAAGTAAGTCGGGCAGTCCGAGTCGGGAATGTTTTATGGTTCGATGTACAGTATAAAGTATAATAGAGTATAGCTGTGCGATGTTTCGGTACACATTAAATATATGTGTACTACACAGTTTGGCCTATCTATACCCATTTACTTATCGTTAGCTTCAGCGTTAGCCTCAGTTTCATGTTCATGGTTAAAGCCAAAGCACAAATGCCAAGAACCGAGAACCGAGAATTAAGAAGACAGGGGAAAAGCGGAAGCACAGAAAGAGAATCGGTTCATTTTGTATTCTATTCTATGTATTTCATACAGTTTTTTGGATTTTTGTTCACCTCCTTAGTTTTTCCTCCAGAGTGTATCTATACTACTTTTAATAACATAGGTTGGAACAAGTATAAGTATATATACTGTATAGATACTATTTAAAAACACGGGAGAGCAATATATATAGAATATAGAACGAGGGAAAGCATGAGGAACTTTTTTCTCTTTCCTGCTTATCTGTGTTTTAGCTCTCAGTTGCAATCCTTTCTTCAGGAGAATGACACCGCAGGGAGACGAGTCTACTTTTACACATACAAAAGTGATAATCAAAGTGCGAGAATGTCGATTTAACATTTATAACTGATATCGCTCGTCTCTCTCCTATATAGCATCAAACAAAATGATAATATAAGATAATAAGCTGATAAAAAAATTTAATGTTATCAAGTGTTACTTCACTATTCACAAGTGTATACTATTTTTATGATGAGTGTATTGTGGTGAACGGTGAATACTAAGTACTAAGTAAGTACAGATAAAAGAGAGGAAATAATTATTTTTATATTTTATATTCAAGTATACTTGATACTTACTTACTTACTCATACTGTAAATAAGTAATAGTGCGGATTCGCTTCGTTAAAACAACAAACTAGAGCAAAAGCCAAAATGTGACAGACAAATGGTGATTGGTGATAAAATAAATGATTCGGTTTACATTTATTTTTGGTTTCCGTATCCCAGTTTAACGCTCTTCACATTTTACGTTTCCTATTTATAAAGTATTTTTTTGTTTGTGGCCACATTTGTTTCAGTTCTAATCTAAATACCTAAATATTATGCGATTCTCAGTGATTACCCTCTATTGTTTTATATAAAAATATATTTTAGTGTTTTAAGTTTTAAATACATAAAGTTAATTTAGTTGAATTGACATTTGTGTTGATGTTTAAACGCTGGAACTAAAAAATACGCTACAAAAAATATAGGAAAGACTACTTGAAGAGGTAAGAACAAGACACAAGACTATCGGATTTTGGATTATATTAAACAATGTTTTTTAACCATTAAAATGAACAACGGTCAACATTGATGGCTGTAATTGTAATCATTAAAATGAGATGAGATGTAACGAAGCGTATTTACATAGTAAATGGTTAAGGATTAAGGACTCGAAGTTAAATTGATTCCGGATTTGAGATTTTAATATATACTGTGCAAAATTGATAAAATGCATGTGTGATAAATAATTTTGGTAACTTAAATACTTCAATCACAACTATGATGTATGATTTGGAGTTATGAACTATGTGTACTGTGTAGTACCTAAATTTAATCGTATGACAGTCTAATACTCTGTACATTTATTTGCTTCTACTTTTATTGACGATTGTAGGTGTTCGAGATGTCAAAGTCAACTGTATGGGAGAAGAAGAAATTGGAATGAACGTAATATTATGTTACAGAAACAAAATAATATGCTTTCGAAGACAGGTTATTATAATCATAGGAAACGGATTATGAAGAAGCAAATTGTAGATATTACCACCAGAAAGATAATTCCTCAAGGGGCCTTGTCATTGTTCTATTGTTGTTGTACAGCTTAAATAAAGAACACGGCAAAGTTTTCTGCTGCTACGTAACATCAGCAAAGCTACTACTATATTCCAGTACAACAGATAATGGCAAATTCAGAAAAGGATCCAGAAGATCCAAATGATAACGTTGAAGCGGGTATTGATACCGTTGATCGAGGAAATTTAAGACCTGAAGTTAAGGGACGTGTCATCAAATTAAACTCAACTCAGGATGAAAGATGTGCTAATAATCACATCTCAACTGCCAAATATTCATTGTTGTCTTTTGTACCTTCGTTCTTATTTGAACAATTTCGTCGATATTCAAACATATTTTTCCTCTTCATTGCATTGCTACAGGTACAATGAAATACGTTAATTTCATGGTTAATGTAGCTAAAACGATCAATTTTATACTGTCATGTGTCAACAGAAATGTTTTAAATGATAATGTAAACAAAACTTCCACTATTTCAGCAAATTCCTGATGTTTCTCCAACTGGGAGATATACTACACTTGTACCGCTTATTTGTATTTTATCGGTTTCAGCCTTAAAAGAGATAATTGAAGACGTGGTAAGTTTTGTATTTTAACAAATGTGTGTAGAGTGTAGAGTCATAACTAAATTAATATACAACATTTATAAATTATAAACAGTACCTTACACGTGTTATCATTTAAAAATCCTACTACATATTATGTGTTAGTCGCTTAACCTAATTGCCACTTTTGTTATTTCATATATATTTAATTATAAGAAACGTCATACGGCGGACTTGGAAATCAATAATCGTGAAGTTGAGGTACTTAAAGATGGGTCTTGGCAGCGAGCCAAGTGGAAGTCTGTAGTGGTTGGAGACTTTGTCAAAGTTCATAATGAGACTTTCTTCCCAGCCGACCTGATTTTATATTCTTCAAGGTGAGAAAATCTGTCATTTTTTTAACGCATTATGAGAACCGGAAACCCATATTAAACTATTTTTTGTCAAAATCATTTTCAATAATAATTAATGACAAATAATACAGACGTATGAATTGCCTTACGCTTGGTCCTGTACTTGTTATGTAAATCATAAAACCTTGAATTTTTTGTACTTGACAGCGAGCCACAAGGACTTTGTTATGTGGAAACATCTAATCTTGATGGAGAAACCAATTTAAAAGTTAGACAAGGTCTACCAGAAACAGCCAACATTTTGGACACGAAAGACTTGGCAAGTTTAACCGGAGTATTGGAATGTGAACAACCAAATCGTCATCTGTATGAATTTGTCGGAAAATTGAAATTGGGCTCAAACGAGTACGTACTCGGCATTTATGTATATTGATTTTGCATGCATACACGAAAAATCATTAACGCGTATGCATGCACGTTAATGATTTTAGGTAGAAAAAAGTAAAGTGCTTCAAGTAGTACATAAATGTAAATGGATAGTGTTTGTTTATTTACCGACATAGGGTACAGCATTTGTACCTATGGAGCTTTTTGTTTGTTTATCATGCCCGTCTTTTTTTCTTCCTATAAAATAGTGAAGTACCTTTGGGACCGGATCAGCTACTACTTCGTGGTGCTAAACTCCAGAATACAAATTGGATTTTCGGCCAAGTTGTTTATACTGGTCATGAAACCAAATTAATGAAGAACTCAACTGCTGCTCCTCTCAAAAGATCAACGGTGGACAAGTTGACAAATAATCAAATACTCATGCTCTTTGGCCTTTTAATTGCGGTGTCACTTACATCAGCTATATTTTCACACTTGTGGACCTCATCTCAGGGTGATTTGTGGTACATCAAGCTTCAAAGTACGTAAAATATGTTTCATTCAAAATGGTTTAAATCTTAGCAACAGCTTTATAAACTGAAAATTATTGCATCAACTATTTGCTACACACTTATTAGTTTTGGTATAATAAAATTGGTCAATACAACTACTTTAACTTTTGGAAATTGCAGAAGCTGATGGAGCAGAATTCGCTTACAATGTTCTGACGTTTGTCATTCTTTACAATAACCTCATTCCAATTTCATTAACTGTGACCTTAGAAGTTGTACGCTTTATCCAGGTATGTAATTGCAGCATGTCTGACGTTCATTTTATCATTCCTTTATTGTAAATTGCTGAAATTCAGGTGTCCGCAAGATAGCAAAAGAATTTATTTATTTATCTCTTCTTATTTCACAGGCAATGTTTATAAATCGAGATTTGGATATGTACCATGAGGAAAGTGACACTCCAGCTACGGCAAGAACGTCAAATCTTAATGAAGAATTAGGCCAAGTAAGAAATCTTAATCCCAAACATTTCGAGGAGAATTTTGAAGCTTTCAAAGTTACTTGATAGATGTAATAGTATCCAGGTATCGTTCATTGCTTATTCCAATTGTTCATTATTAGGTGCGGTACATTTTCTCGGACAAGACGGGAACCTTGACTCGAAATGTCATGGAGTTTAAGAGATGTACAGTGGGGGGTGTGACATATTTACCAGAGGAGCTTTTTGGAGAGCGTAATGCATTATTGGAGAACTTAAAGTCAAATCATCCAACTGCACCTGAAATTCGAGATTTCCTTATACTTCTTTCCGTCTGTCACACGGTGATTCCTGAAAGAGAAAAGGACCAGTTGATCTACCATGCAGCCTCACCTGATGAACGTGCATTAGTGTATGGAGCCAGTCGATTAGGCTACACTTTTGAAACTAGAACTCCGTCTTCTGTCATGATAAACGCAAATGGTGTAGAAGAAAAGTATGAGATTTTAAATGTGTTAGAATTCACATCCACTCGTAAAAGGATGTCTGTGATTGTAAAGTGCCCGGATGGAAAAATTCGTCTTTATTGCAAGGTGAGTTATAAAAATGCTTTTCGTTTATCGTACATACAGTAGAATGCATTAGATGCATAATGTATGCAATATGCAAGTAGTAAGCACTGAGTACAGTGATAGTGTATGTACTATGTACAATAACAATAATCTTTTGCTAATGGATTTTATCAACAAGGGAGCGGATTCAATAATATACGACAGATTATCGGAAAAACTTAATAACGAGGTCGTTAAAAGTGCTACTGAGGAACATTTAGAAGAATTCGCAACTCATGGCTTAAGAACTTTATGCTGTGCAGTTTCTAATATTGATTTACAAACATACGAGGTATATGATATGATATTTTTCTATTCTATAAGATACAAACACAATAAAAAATGTCTCTAATTGAAGAAAAAGACTCTTGCACTTAATATCATGTATCATTTTTCTGCGCGAGCACGCGAG
>JAQIVE010000634.1:0-34058 GCA_034698285.1 Sminthurinus bimaculatus
ATATGAGTTCCTACGTGTGTGCCTAGCATAGAAAGGACACTCTTTAAAACTGTATCAAGTTAAGCAACATTCGCTAAATACCTACCGAGATATAAAAGTTTCATTTTTGTTGCAGAAATTATTTGTCACCCTGTATGTGTCTCTGATATATTTGGAAAGAGCCCTCGATATTCTCCAGTTACAAAGGGAAAACAGCATATTGATTCAGGTTACCAAGTTTAAGAATCCCATATATTGTACATCCATAAAGCTAGAGGGGCGAGGAAAAGATGGTTAATAAATTCTACTTGAGTTCCAGGATCCTCTAAATCTATATGCATACGTACGTATTTATACAGAAGAAGAATTCCATATCAAATCAATGGCTTACTGAACTCTAGTACAAACAACAAGCCACTTTTCTAGCTGTGTTCCATATGTACATAATTAAGAAGTATCCTACAGCCCACGTTTTCCAAGTGCCCGATGCAAAATAGAACAGCGTGTAAAAATGTATGTACGGAGTACGGAATCAATGATATTAGTGGACTTGCAATTGTTTACCCATATACGTACATGGTGCGTACATATATACAAAGATTGATAATAATAGACAAAGGGCTCGACGTAATTGGAAAATACTACAAGAAGAACCCTTTCTTATGCTTGTAAGGATCGAAAGATAAGTTGAATCCCGTATATTACATGCATACATATCTGGAACAAACAGGGGAACGTAGATATGTACATATACTTCATACCTTAAGGATTTGTTTCAAAGGCCGGTACATATATGTATTATGGCATGGTATATGCAAACATACAAGTATAGTGGAGTAGTTTGCAGGTGAGAAATTCGCAACGGTCCTAAATCAAAGTTTGATTTGCCGGGAAGCCCGAGGTCCCGTGACGGAGGAGAGGCTGAAACTGGGGGTATTTCTTCTCCCGACCCGGGAGAACCCGCTCACTATCCCTATCACTAGCCTCTATGTATAACCTGGCTGGCTCTGGTCTGGCTCTCACTCCCCGGCTGGCTGCTGGATGATGTTGGCTGGGAAAACATGGGAAACAAATGGAAAAACGGGACGACAATGCGAAACGGCTTCCATGACAGAGACATACGATCAGGAAGGAACATTTTCTACCTCTTCACCTTTCTTTCTCTCTCTCTCTCTCTCCCTCTTTTATTCTTTCTCTCATCTCTCCTCTTCCTATTTAGAACTTCACTCCCAACTCCAACCCTTTTTTCACCCTATCTCTCACTCCAATGTATAGAGGTACTTCTCCATTTCAACTTGTTCAACTCTTCCTGTATACTTTGGGATCTAGTTATAAATGCAATGTTTTCTCTATTCTTTTTCTCTCGTGGTACTCCTCGCTTTAATAGTGACAACGACAACCTTGTCTTCCTCTCCTTCTGTGAACAAACAAACAATACGCAGATAGTATGTATACTATACACTATACATACAGCTGCTGAATTTTTTTCTTTATTTTCTATTTCTCCATTACTCTTCCTGATTTTTCTTTCTGTCTTTTCCCATCTTCTGCGTATTCCATGTTCCATAATATTACACATACAGTTAGTTTGCCTGCAAGAGAAGAAGGGAGAAAGATGGACTATGGAATATGCAAATTGTTCGAGTTAAGTCCAAGCAGAGGGGGCTGAGATTGGATTTTAAATAACAGATAGACTGGGACTTGATTTCAAGGTACAATAGTGAATTTTATTGGTATTTTTCTTCCTCGCGGACAAAGAAGCTCTCAAGACAGACAGCAAGAAGAATGAACGTCAGACTCTGAGTAAAATTCTATTTTCATCCAGAACCTTGAACAAGATGTTGTTGCGCGCTCCATTTTTTTGGAGACAACGCGGGACAGTTTTTAGGCACAGAGGCACCAAATTTGATGTGAAAAAAGAAATTTTTTTACGTTGTTTAGTCTCCAAATTTAATTTTAACCAGATTGTCTGCATGATACAGTTTTCTAAATTTGATGCATAAATAAAAGGAACAAAAAAAGATTTATCAACCTGTAAAAGAGAACATTGTCAAAAGTCAAAATGAATTTACCACCTTTCTGAATCAACAGCTTTAAACATGCATGCATGTTTATGTAACTCTGTGGGCGTATGAAAGTTGTTCGAGGTCAAAAGGAGTGGAGAAAAAGAATTCAAAATTTAAAAAAAATTAAAGGATAATAAAGAATAAATACATAAGCAACAACAATTTTTCTAAGATTTAGAAAAGGTGGGAGTAGGTACGCTGAAATATCGTAGTTTACATGTTGTGTACCCACTAAATACAAATAGATACTTGACTAATGTAATCAATAGTATTCAATAGCTTGTAAAGTCTGGCATCTACAAATCGAGAGGAAGAGGGAAAGAATGGAAGTGAAATGAGAATGAATGGGAGTCGTAATGTAATGGAATAGAGTGGGAAAGTAAGGAGACAAGCAATGTACCTATACTTGGATTTTCCTTCTGGATAGAAAACAATGGACAGAGTGTGAAAGTTTGTCTACATCTATGCATGTAAAAAGGAGAGAGGGAGAAAGAATATGCGGGTGATTCACTCGAAATGTCATCCCAACCCCATCGACTGGCAAAGACCGAGTGAAAGAGAGAAAGAATACGAGAGTGAGAGTGTAGGTAGTAATTCTTAATCAGTCCATCCTAATCTTATCACAGTGGGGAGATAACTAACCCAAAACGAAAATAAATACCCACCTTCTTCATCAGATCAAAGTGGCAGAGCAGTGCATTCGGCACAAAGTATGTAGACTGTAGATATAAACCATCCCTCTATAAATATCTCTCTATTTTCTTCACGCACTCCCTTTCCCCCTTTTCTAATAGACAGAGATGTGTTTATATTCGTAATGCACCATGATATACTAATATAATTGTGTGTGTGTGTGAGTATACTTAAGCTTTCCTGCCTTGATCCTTAAGCTAATTACTGTTCCGCTCCTGTCTAAACTGTGTCTTACTCATCATTATCACGAGTCTTTCAACATGACCAACCTCACATTTATTTCCAACCCCCGTCCCCATTCTTAGTCCGTCTTATTCACTGTTCGGCTGTCTCATTCAGTAACATTATTATTATTATTATTGCACTATACTAGGAACAAAACATCACCCCCTAGAATTCTTGCCTGCTTGCTTACTTTCGTTGTCTCTATTTTTCTAGCCATCGATGGGTAGGTAATTTGCTAAAGTTGACTTTTCTGCCTCAATCAAAATAATTAAAGCAGCGACGCCAAAACCCATGTGCAAAATATGTAAGTAGGTCACAAATCCAATGCTGAAATTCATTCCTCGATTATATCTTCAGATTTTTACCATGCATCATTGTGTAAAAATTCGGATTACAGGCCAGTACTGGTTTTATTTCCCTTGTCGTAATACTGCACCATACAATATACACAGTTATTATATGTACAATCCTAACATTTGCATTAAATACAGTCGAAAGAAAATATGAATAGAAATTGAGCGCTCCCATTTCCCGCATTCCCATGCATACTTACATGAGTGAGCATTGAGATGAATGATTTTTTCTATTGTGCACACGCATTTTTCTACATCTTGCCAAAGCGCTTTTCTTCATTTTCCCTATTCTGGAACCTAAATGCACACGTCTCATGTCGTAGAACACAGTGCAATACAATAGATACAGTACAATGGTAACAGTGTAAGTCAAGTCGACGACAGCTGCACTGCGTCCAGCTCCAACAAATGATTTACATTTTACATACTTTCCTTCTTTATGCACTTTCGGTCCGTAATAAAAGTCCATAAAACTTGGATTGCAATTTTCATAAATTATTTTCTTCCAGAGAAACAGGACTGCAACATTCTCCACAAGAATGTCAGTATTGCTAGCACAGCGACAACGGCTGAATTTATATGAGAGATTACGGAGGTTCTACATAAGTACGAACTAATTTTACCAATCAATGTTTGTATGTGACTGAACTGTCGTATCTTAAGTGTTGTCATCCTATTCACAGCAAAAATATATATAAAATAGTCATACCTTTATTATTTGACCATTCGTCATATCCAGAGTCGATGACAACTTCGTTCACTGCAAAAATAAAAATAGAAACATCAGCATCACATATTATCATACATATCACGTTAATCTATCTAAACACTAAGGGTGCATAAAAGACGTTAAGCGGTTGCGTGTCACGTAGCAAGCAAAGTAAATAATAATAAGGTAGGCGTGAAGGTTTAAATGCTTATTTAGGGAATAAAAATCCCCCATAATACATTTAGAGGGAGAATGAGCGAGATGATGATGAGAACGACAAGGACGGGGAAAAGTACAAGGAAAGCGACAGTGACAATGACAATGACAATGAGGATGGCAATCTGAAGATGAGGGCTTCCAAGTTGTTAACAGGAGAAAGCCACTTGAGCTCCTTTCTCCCCATCTACAATTTACAACACCATGTCTGATATTCGATGGGCTACATGTATTACGTATGGAGATGAGCAAAAGGAAAAGAAATCAGGAAGGAACAACAGAAAAAAGAAAAGCATGGAAAATAAAGAAAGGATTGGAGTACATAGAGAGGTAGAGAGGAGAGGGATGAGAAAAAGATGGAGAGAGACAGACAGACAGAGAGAAATGTCGGTCTTCATTAAACAAAGTCCTCACGATACAGAGCAAGTTATTAGCTCGGGGGAGAAACAACTTTTGAGGCAGCTTAAGAATGAGAATGCACTTCCTTCTTCATCCTATTTCTTCCCATTTATTCTTTTCCGCATTTATTCATGCACATTGTACATGTGTATATTGCCCATATCGAGATGTTGGATGTGGATGTGCAGTCAAAGTCAGAAAGAACACACACACACATGAAGAAAGTGCGAGAGAAAGAGTAGAGGAGGTGGGAGGGCTTGATTTATGTCAACTTTGGGAATTTATACGAACAAGCACATGAAGAGAAAAGGCAAAGAGAGGAACAAGAAGAAAGGCTGATGTTAAATGTGGATGTGACTTCGATATCCTTTGCTCTCTTTTTTCGCCATTTCTCTATTTCCCCAAAAGAAATCTGTTTCTCTTTTCTTTCTTTGGAAAAACTGCTCTTAACATTTCTTTTAGTATTTTATATACATACACACTACACACTATATGATTACACATACATATGTACATGTAGAGAGATCAGAACACTTTATACATCTTTTTCATTCTTATTTCTATCCACTATCCTCTGCACTTACTCCAGTCCTATTTCATAAGGTCCTTGCAACAACTGTATTAAGTATAGTGCATACTTAATATACATGTATGCAATAATACAGTCAAGTACAGAGAGTATAATACAATGTACAATGTGCAACGTGGGCTCCCTGCAAAAGTTAAACAAGAACATTTTCTCAAAGCTGTCTCCTAGTTTTCCTTATTCTTCTCCAGCCTATTTTTCTATTCTTCCAGTATGGATATACAAAGAAATAGAAAAGGAAGAAAATTCAGATGTTGAAAAAGTATGCAGACATTGTCTCTGTCTTTAGTTTGCGTCTTGTTCCTCCTTTTTGTCCTCTTGTTCGCACCACACATACAGCAAGCACAGCACAAGGAAAACTTGAGGAAAGTCTGCTTTGCTTTAGCTTGGTTTGCCTTCCCTTGACTTGAGTTTGGTGGTGAGAAAAATTGTGCGAGCGAGTGGGGGGAGAGAAAAGAAACGGAAAAAGTCTCAGAATGTACTAAACTGATATTCCAAGTCGTCTTGTGTGTACATACAATGTACAACTACAACTTGAAGTACATGGATAGAAGAAGGGATAAAAAGTTGGTGTGTGTGGTTTTTGTCGCAGTTGTCGTACATTTAAACGCAACATGTAACATTACAATACAAATATATTGGGAGAGAAAAGACATTCACACACTTGTCTCCTCTCTTTCTCCACCCGTCCCTTCGTCTGCCGTCGTTTCCCCTTTCTCCCAATTTTTCCTTGTATGTATTTCTATCTCCATCTTCCTTGTCGGGCAGCTTCATTTTCATTTCATTTTCATTTTAGTCAAAGTTTAACCATACGGTGCCTTTTTTCTCCAGCTCTCGGATCTTTTGGGTGCGGGTGCATGGACTTCATCTCAATAAAAAAATTGTAAGACATCCAGTTTTCCCTTCTCGATTTTTCACAGCTACTATTCCCTTTATTAGATGGATGCTTAAAATGTTAAAATTGTATAGATACATATTCTATGTATACTATGCAGTTTGAAAAATTTTAATATTATTGTAACTGTTAAAATATTATGTTCCCTGCAACTATCTCAACTCTATTATTTTCCTCTGAATTTTAGTTTTATTCCACGTCTTATTTTACTGGTTGAACATGGAGTGTTCAGTGTTCAGCGTTCAGTTGAACACATTTTATTCGATGGGGTTACATATCGGTGCCTCAATTGTCTTCTTTATCTGTATTATTAAATGTGCAGTAATACTTTTGTATGTTATGGTATATTTGTTCGTATGTGTTTGCCTGTGTGTATGTGTGGTGCGTGGAGTAGATGAGAGTTGAGATAACTATGAGGAAGAGACTATTGTAAATAATATTTATTAACCTATTGCAAGCACTTTAGCACGATTTACGTTTCTTCAGTTCCGTTTGCTGTCTTTATTATGTTGTAAACTAGAGGGAAAAAATTGAGAAAAAACTGGAGATTTTTTCTGTGGCTTTTTTTACCCGCGCGTATGTATTGTATATTGTATATTGTATATTGGAGTAGTTAAGTTTGCAGTGGAGAGGTTTTGCAAGTAAACAAGTTTTTATCAAGTTGGCTCAACAGTTGGAAGGGAATTATTATTCGAAAAAAATTGTACAAAAATTTATCCATTGAGTTTCAAACTTCTCTAATGCAAGTGTGCAGTAATTTTGCCATCCGCATCCAGCATGAATTTAGATACGGATATTTCAAGTCTTTTTGTTTAATATGATATTATGGAAATTTAAAATGTACATTCGGCTATAACTTTAAATTACTATTAGCTCGAATTCCTAATGTTTGAACATTCATTTTTTTATTCACGCAACCACTCCATAAAATATAGCGTCATGTCCATATTACCTATTTACTGTTTACACCATTATTTACTTATTCTATTTTGTCCTCTGCATATCATTTAGCTGGCGCAGTTTTCAGTTTTCTGAAAATTCATGCTCAAAATATTCAGTAGTGAATGATAATCAGACGGTTGTTGAAATTTTATTCGGCCATTCCCATTCATTTTTTTCGTATTCTCTTTATCTTGCCAAGTTTGTTTTGGTTCATTTCCAGCTTTTCCCCGATTTTTTGCATATGTATTTTATTCTTTGGTCCAGGAGAAAAGGTTTTTACTCTTTTATTTTTACACTTTGTCCCGAGTTGATAAAGAAAATTGGGACTTCACTGCAGGGAAAAGTACAGAGAAAAGGTCGACTGTCACCATTGTCATTGACATTGCCATCATCACTATCATGCGAATCAAGCTGTTGTTAACTATTCCATATGAAGACAAGTAGAGGATTTGCAAAATCAAAGTGTAGGTAAATATACATGCAATCAAGATTTTATAAAAGGGAGGCGAAAGTCTTACCTTTGCTTTTCTTCTTGGGTTTTTTACTTGGAAGGGGTGTCGGTTTCACGGTGGTCGACGGGGTAGTTGGCGGAGCAGCAATCTCTGCAATGGGATGAACACGGCAAAGTTGAAGAACACAAAAACAACGTGCATGTTTGAAAGGGAAATAATGTAGAAGGAACATATGAAATTCCCAAAGCCGCTCGAGTTGTATTAGAGGAATCCCAAGTCAAGTCAGTGAAGAGATCCAAATCCGAATCCAAACCCAGAACAGTACAGTAGAGTAGAGTAGAGAAGACGCGCATAGACATATAAAGAGAGAGAGAAAAAAGAAAGAGAACAAAATACAAAATCAATTAAGTAGAGACATGGAATGGGCCGTCCTAAATTTAATCTTGATTGATCGAAATCGAAGAAATCTGTTATAGAAATCTGTTATGACAACTTGTCTTTCCCCCTAAATCCACAATCCCGACACACTCAAACACACATCCGAAATTTCATCCCTTTTTTGTCTCGCTTCTTCCTCTCCTAAGCAGCCAGCATCATCATCATCATCCTCATACTCATCTATTCTCGTACATTTTCTATACACATGAAATCCAATCGCTCATCTTGTACGAACAATGTACATAAAACGGATGATCGGAGACAAACACGTTTTGCCATGTTTTCTCCTTGCTTTTCTCCATCCACATCTCCATACACACATTTTGGTAAAAAGGATGAGCTTTTTATCCTTAACAACACTTTAATTGCATTAGACAAAACAGTCAACAATACTGAGGTTTGGCCCTGGTTAAAAAATTGATGTTTTTTACATTAGCCTGAGCTGTTGTCGTTAACTCGATCTTCGTGTGCATATCTTTATTGCTGTTGTCATAAAAAAATTTGTAATTTATGACAGTATGCCAAACCTCTGTAATTCAAAATTGTTTAAGGAATGAATAACGAATGGCCGCTTATGATGTAGGATTATTATTATACATAAATACGTTATTGTGTTATTAACGGTACTTCTCGCATATCTCATAAAAATTGCTATATTATTGTATTTGTATTATTATTTGAACAGTATCTAGATATAGTCAACAGAAGAAAGAAATTGTTTCAAATTCAGATTTTTCAATCCATAGAGTTTGCCAATGCTAGAAGAAGAGAAGAAAGGGACAATATGGAAAGGGAATATGGACAAAGATGATTCCTGTTATGGTTATCTCATGTCATTGTCACATATCTTGGAGTCCTGGAGACTGGGAGACGGAGGACATGAAGAGGATGAGGTTGAAATTGCCCCATTGATATCTGTATCGGGTTTTCTGCCGCCTTTTGGAAGCTCTTCACAAAGTCATTATATTCACCATATAGTCCCGGTTCTTGTCTCCTGCATGTCTCCTTTATTTCTATATATTTCAATCTGCTCACATGCATTTTTCTTTCAATTCTGTATGCTATACCCTATACCCCACTATGCATGTGCATTGTAAATGTACCTGTATGTATGTATATATACTTTTACTATGCCGACCCACATCGCACAGCAGAAAATGTGCACTAAATAAATATAAAATTATACTGTTTTTTCGTTTTCTTCTTCTTCTTCTTCACTCCATCACATGTCTCACAATAATAACGTGGATGGCGGTGTGCGTGTAGGAATTCTATAGGGAGCAAAATGAGAAAAATGATTGTTTTGTCGGCATTGACTTTCTTTCTTTTTCCCTTCTTGTCTGCAGAAAAAAATAGAAAGCTCCTGTGATGACTAGCTGACTGACTGAATCTTTTTCTCTTTCTGTCTTACTCTTCCTCTCCTTCTCAAAAGTTCATGTGACTGCAGCTAAATCCGGGACGAAGGGAATAAAATGAGTTGAACGATTACTGTAATACACACAACGGGGCAGTACACACATATCAATAACGGTACAATTATTATTGTTATTATTATGGTTGTTTACACATGAAGCGCGAGGAGGATCGAGACCGAGATTTCAGATGACAAAATAAGGATGAATTCTGGATTTTTTGGGCAGTCAACTCATCAGCAGAGCCAAAACGACATGTTCGCCGTTTTTTTGTAGGTTGAATAAAAAAAGGTTCAACTATACATGTATGTACTTGCACATAAAAACACATAATACTTATACAAACACGTATGATCGAAATAACCCAAAGGGCATAGTAGAAAAATATGTACATGTTTCGATGTATTTATAGGGGTAAGTGTGAAAAGGAGGGAAACTAAGGGAAGGGAAATAAAAGTCGCCGTGTGCCCAATGCCAAAATTACAGGATTCGGAAATTCGATAAAATTCAACTTGAGCCTTTCCTTTATATATTTTTCCTTCCCTCCTTTTCCCCCATCAATATCGATGAAATGTTTTTATCGGTTTTTCGTAGTGTACGGTGTGGTGTTGTGTTGAGCAGTGTAGCTTGGGTACCTACATACATACATGCATATGCTACTTATCGTCGAATAAGTTATCGAGAGTGTGAGATCTCACCTTTACAAGGTGTTGTGCCAATTTTCCCGATAAATAAATGCCGCCTCTTTTATAGATTTTATTTTACTATACATACACAATATACAACCAACTTTCGCTTTTATGTGTCTCGCGACAGGTCTGGTGTCAAAGTATAGACAAATACACGGTCATGTATTTATTTCTTTGTTTTCTAACCCTAACGACAATTTTCGGGCAGCACAAAAACTATGTTAGTAGGTGTCCAGTTTGAACCAAACAAGAGAAATGTGCATTATGTACGATACTCTTTTATATTTTTGCGAGTTGTACACACTTTTTTTGCTCCTGCAGTTATGCTTAATGGCCATTTGTATCAGGGGGGAAAGAAAAGGGAGGAAACACGGAAGAAAGATGTTGTTTACCCATATTAGCTCGTTATCCATATTGTTGGAGAACGAGAAAGTTGGACAAAAAGGATGGAGCCGTTGGCAAAGTGTGTAATAAGAGGAAGTTAGAACTTGGCGAGGAGCACAACGACAAAAATTTCCCCCAACGATATGAAAACCCGATATAGGTACAGACGATATTAAAGATACATATGTGGGTACGAAGAGGTGTTTAAAAAGATGTGTGTCTGATCCTTCGATTCCAAACCTCGGTCCACGTCCAATAACCGGTTTCGGGCATTCGGCAAGATGACAAAATTTTGATCAAGTGTTTTCTCTCTTTATTTTTTCACTTGGTTTTTATTTCTCCCCCAAATAGTAGATTACTATTGTACCTAAATGCCAAGCCTTTCTATTATTGTCCTCATTTTTAAATAGTTTTTTCAATTTGGCCAAAACCTGAATGCACTGTACAATACCAACAATTACATTTATAGCTAATACCAAAAGAACAGCTGTGTCAAAATATTGAAAGTTTTGGATATTTTCTATTTAATGTGAACAGCGTATGAAAAGTTGAGACTCCATGAAATAAAAATCATGCTGAATGACTTTACTTGCACAAGTTTGAAAGAAAAGTTGCATTTTTTATGATAATGATTGTGAACTACTTAGATATATACATATAAGAAAGACTGTGGGAGTATCCACCCATATATACACTTAAAAGTTCAAGTTCGAGAATTGGTGGAAAATCGAAGGACCGAAAATCATCATCATTAGAGAAATGAGAGAGACAGAGAGAGAGTTCCAAATATTGAAGAAAATGTGTGTTTGTACGAATAATATACATAGACAAAAGGAAGGTGAAGAGTAACGTACCGTAGAGCTTAATATTGCCATCAGTTTCGCCTAATGAGTTCTTGGCTACACACTTAAAAACACCGAAATCTGAGCGTGTCAAATTCCGAATCTTCAGCCTCATGTACATCCTGCATAACCAAAGCGAACAGAGAAAAAGAAAAAAATGACAATTAAATTCACATACCCATATAAATATTCACATAATTTAAAAAAGAATAGTTTTTTGTATAGTAAAACATGTTATATACATACCTGTAGCTGCTGTCCACCAGGAACGACTCGTATTTTTCACCTGTCAAACAAATAAAAAAAGTCACTGTTATACTCCAGGCTTTTCTTTTATCCACAAAAACATTGAACATGCAGTCGGTGTACAGTGTACATTGTAAAAACTGCATGCATTCGATAATGATTATTGAACTGGTTCCACCCCAAGAAGTAGACAGAGACGTTGACGTTATAGATATATAGACAGTAGACAGCCTTCAACATTCAATACGCGAACACTGACGACTGACGACTTTTGACAACCTTTCCAATGTATGAATTTTATATCCATATATAAAAAAATTGTAGGAGGGGGGAAAGAAAACCAAGAGGCAAAAGCAAAGGCAAAGAATAGGAAGAAAAAAAGAATAAAGGAAAAGTCAAACGTTGCTCATCATGCACTTATTTTTATACCACCTTATGCCGTACACTTATACCTACTTTACACTCGACTTTTTCTCACCCTCTCGGCCCATCCATCGCATATAATTTGTACCATTTTACCTCCCCTCTCTCTTTCTCTCACAAGACTCAAGTTGAAGTTAAAGTTGGATGTGCATCATCTCATTTAATACCTTCGACACATGTACATACATATGTACATTTCTAATACTCGGCGACCAAACACCACCGTCATCGTCATCGTCGGCCTTCTTCTTCGCCTCTTCTCATTCTCGTCATCCGTCCCGAGGACACGTTTTCTTCCCTCACGTTTTACTTTTTATGCCCTCCTCTCTCAAGTCGTCGAGTCAAATTCAAAAGGGAAAAGAGCGAGAGAAATCCCAAGTTTTCTCCTTCAGAGTTTCCCCACGACTTTTACTGTATAAACTTTACACCGTTTCTAATAATATAACTTAATGCTGGCTTTGTAATATTCGTGTGCGTAGACTACAGACTACAGACAGACGGAGGACCAATCGACCGGCCGATAGACCTGAAAATGTCATTCTGTATTAATATTAAGTCAGCAGTTTTTTACGGCATCTAAGATCATAGTAAACTGCTTCCCCTTCACGCAGGATTTTAATTCTTTCAAGAATTTTCCTCAAACTTTAATTTAAAAAACAAATAAAGTTTGTAAGTATTATTATTATTATATGTATTTTGTTGATGTTGACCTTTGGTGGAAAAAAAATCAATTTTGCGGTTAAAGATCATTCGATTAGTATTTTATTTATTTGAAAGGAAACGACTCCTTGGCTTGACTGTTTGTTTCAAAGAGTGCTTGATCAGTTCCAGAGTGTGAAAAAAGCAGAGCAAAAAGCAAAGCGAGGAGGAGGAACAGGCAGAGGAGGGGAAAGCGAAAGCAAGTCAATAATTTAACTTGAGGACTCTAGAGAAAGACAATAACGGAGGAGCCAGACGTTTAATGGGAGTAAATTGCTGTCATTACGCGTGAGAATTTGCCACTCAATTTTCCCCCGCTCTCTCTCACTCACTCTCCGTCTCCGTTGCATGCTCATGCTCAACTGTACATAGAGTATGGATAACTCTCTCTTTTTACCCCTGCACTCCCTCTCGCTTACACACATGGTCGATCGTAGATATACATAGATGGATAGATTTGGAGATAGATAGCTACTGATGTCCCGTCATGCCAGTGAAATGTGAAACGCTTTTCTCTCGTCCCCTGTCCACTGGTCACTCGTCTCTTCTCCCCATATATTGTACATACATACATGCTTTTGCCAGTGCATTTTTTATTTATAAATTATAAAACATGCTGGGACAAATCTACATCTCCTCTGTGTATGTACATTATGGACATTTTTTAGTAGGGTTGAAAAAAATGTGAGAATTCAGCGTAAATGCTCATTCACTTGATACAGCAAATCGAATGAGGCTCAAGATTGGTTGGATTTTGGCGGGGGTTTAAACATTTCATTTAGACTCCCACAGTCATTGATTTCAGTTTAGGTTTTACAAATATTTTTTATCAATAATTATATCTGGTGACAAAATTTTTGTGGAAGGTTTACAAACATTGTACGGTGTACACCGTACACTATACTCTATGCATATACAACAGCTGACTGTAGACGAAGAAAATACACAGCATTCTATATTATATGGATTACAGGTATAGCAGTGTTTTTATGCATGTATACTTATGTATATGTATGTGTTTTGTTCCCCAGGATTTTTTACAGTTGCAATTGAGAGTCCAAGTTCGTCGCTTCATTCTCTCTCTCTCTTCCTCTCCACTTTTCTAGTTCAACACATTCGTCGTGCGGATCCACATGGATTGTCGATTGAAGATCTACTTCTTTGGCTTTGGACTTTCTTCTCCATCTTACCTCTACCTCTTCTCCTGTTCTTTTTTTCCCTGCCGCGGATTAAGGCGAAAGGATAAAAAGTTTCTTCTTCTTTTCCCTCCAACACACACACAGCACACCGTCCTTTAGTTTTTGGCAATTTTTCCCCTTTATTTTCCATCATGTCCTCAAGCGCTTTTTGTGCTTCAGCAACCACCCATTCGACCAACCAGCCAGCCAGCCAGTCATCCAGCCAACATACATATATGTATGTACATTCGACTCGATATTCGACTCTCTGTTTTACATTGTCTTTGTCCTACAGATCAACGTACCAGTATATTAGTATAGTATAGTACACATTACACATACAGCATGCAGGCTACCATCAAAAGGAAACGAACACTCTGCCCTTGCCAATGCCAATTGTAAAACTATCCTCGTTGCTTCGTTTTCTCCTTCACATTTTTAATACTGTATAAACGCATACACGTTGAAGGTGGAGAATTCTTTTTTTCTTTACAAGAAAATCGGGATCATTGTTTGGTAATATTTGACCAGGTCCACGACTCTTACATCTATGTACGCTGTCTGTAGTCTGTACAGTACAGTGTGTGTGTACACCGTGCACGACTGCTGTTCATCTAATTTACCCGTTTCATCAACTTCACACAACAAACTAGATCGTGATGTGCTGGAAAACTCAAAAGATGCCCTAATTAGCCAGTCACATGGAAAAGAAATAGAAAGAAAATAAAATTGGAAATTAAATAATGTCGACAAACATATTATATTATATTTTAAAGAGACGCCGACTTCATCAAAAATTAAACACGAGATGCTTTCCAATATGGCCTCACAATTAGGTGTAAAGTGGACGGTTGACTGTCGAAAGTTGAGGGCGACTGTCGCCTTTAATCGTCACTAATTGCTTTCAAACAGCCAAGGGTAGATATATAGTGGGTAGTGTACACATGTACGTTGAGCACTGCCAGCAAATTTAAAGGAGGGGAAAATGAAGATGAAAATGAGAATGAAATGAGTAAACGAAGCCTGATATATAACTATTAGCATCATACATAGATCGAAAATTGACTCTTCTATACCAGTATAAGAACATAATATCGTATAATATAATAAACATCTATCTATCTATCTGTGTGTACAATGTTTAATGTCAATGTATGTGTACAAGATCTATCTATTGAATTTTCAGCCCCTCTGCAAGAGCTGAGTGTCATCCAACATCCAGCAGTCTCAGTTTTCTCTGTGCATCTCTCTCCCTGCCTAGATCACATTGCACCTTTCCTTTGCTTTTGCGATAGATAAACAGATATACTTGTGTGCAGTGGAGAAAGGAGCCTTTCTCATATACACATCGAGAAAATGTGCATTCGTATGAGTATCTGTATCTATTCTCTTTATATTCATCTACGTATAATAATGTATACATACATTGTATTTATATGTCAAAAGCTATGTATTAGTTCCCTTTCTCTTACTTTCGTTTCGCTGGTTGGTTCGTTACTTCCCAAAATTTAGCTTGTCGTTTACCGTGGTTTTACTTGCTTTGCTTTGGTTTCAAATGGTGCAGTTGGAAGAGAGTAGGAGAGGAAAGGAAGAGAGAGTATTTATTTTGAGAGAGTGTATGCAAAGTAAACAAGAGCATTAGAAAGGTGTAAGTGACGCTGTATAGATACCCAAACATTTTGAACCACCACCGATCAGTCAGTCGTGTCGTCCTCCGCTAAATTTGTAATGTGAAACTTTTAGATGCGCTCATTGCCTCTTTAACGAATTACATGTCTATAATACTTGCATGTGTGTGTACAGCGTACAGTGTACAGTGCACAGTACATAAAGGGACATTAAGTCTGGTCTAATTTTCCATCACATCATAATAATTGATGCCGCCGTTTTAAAACCTATTATACGGTGAAAATGTCAATTTTTTCTATTTCAAGCGTATAGTGTGGTGGTAAATGGAAGTTAGTGTCAACTTTATTTCAATTTTAACTGTTGTAACTAAATTAAAAAAGTAAAAACAGATTTTATACTAGCAAGGAATAAAGATAACCTCATCTTTCTATATATTCATACATGTGTTTAATTCATCGAGTTTATTTCGAGGAGGTTTATATTTTAATACCACAAGCATAATGAGCACATAGCACCAAAGCGATTTTATATATTGCCCTTTTCGTGCGTGGTAGTATGCTCATCATTTAATGGTATGATAAATTAATGGTATCTGCGAGACGACCAGGTAACAATAGTTGAGCTAATCTCAATCTTACAGCATCTTGGTGCGCTAATGTTTGTTTTCAGACGATGAAAGATAATAGAATTCAAATCTTTGTCTGTGTAATAAATGATCAAAAGTAAAGTACTCTCTTCAAATTTATAAAATGGTCCTGCTTCAACACTAATTAATTTACCTTAATCCTAAGAAAAGCAGCGTAATTTTCGTAAGGATAATGTGCTGCACATAGAGTCTAATAGAGTATCTTTACAAAATAAAGGTCTGGTATACATATTCCGCTAGCTTGGCGTTTGTTTTGATACACCAACAAAATTGGCGGAACAGAAGCCCATTTTTTCATTTCCACCTTCCATTCAAAAATCTATTGTCAGAAATATAACCCCATATTCGCCTTTTATTATTACCGCACACTCTTTTTCTATCAGTGGTCGCGAGAAATGAAACATGTGTTGTCTCCGCACCTTCTCTTCGTCTTCTGCTTTATCATTTATTCTATCGCTTTGTTAGTTTCTATGAATTTTCGATTAAAGTACTTCTTGTGTAACCTGCGTATATTTTATCTATATTTTCTTGCTTATAGATGAATCGGGACCTCGATTGGAAATTGGCGTTGGCATTGGCATTGATATTGATATTGATATTGTTATCAATAGTTGTATAAGGGTACATTGTATTAATGATTAAGAGTCCTCTTACTCCTGTGAAATGCACAAGAACCAAGATCCAAGTAGGGAGTTTTACACAATGGTGTTACAACGTGAATTGATGTATAGTTACTTGGCCACGATCATGATATCAAAGGCAAGGCATATTGGCTGCGTATCAGCCCCATATGTATATAAAATGCATATATGATGGAGATAATTAAGTGCGTTAATTAGATGAGAGGAGTGAAAAAGGACAAGGTTCAAGTGTATAATATAATAATAATAATAATCAAAGATTTCTCTATAACCTTTCCAACTTTGTAGCATAGAGATTCGATATAGTATAGATTCTCATATACATAATAGTTGTAGAAGAAAGAAGGAATGAGAGTCTAAGGTAAAAGGGGAAAAGATTTTTCACTCCTCCACTCAGGGCCCGAGACCCTCATCAATCACCCATTTCTTCCCTAGTTTAACTGTCAATCAAAAGACTCGGATTCCTTTGTTTCCTCTTCGTCTACCAGAGTTCCGCTTTGCCTCTTGCTCTCTTCGTTTTTTCCCTTCTTCCTCTCTTTCTCTTTCTCATCCTCTACTTACTTTCCACTCTACACGTTTCTCCAACCAAGCCAATCAATGAATCAAAAAGCGGCGTATTCAATATACACCGTCAACTTAGTTATCGTATGTACATATGTGCAAGAAGGAACAAGCATTTTTCGATTTGGATTTTATTTTATTAGCTGGCGGCCACATGAATAATATTCCGTTACACATTATTACATGTTGACTGGCGGTTGGAATTGATGTAGGCGTTATAGTTAGCGGTTGTGTGGTCTCCTCTTCTGCCCTCCACTTTCTTTCAGCTTTTTGTTCTTCACCGGTTGTTTATTTGGTTTACTCGACCAAAGGCATAATACAAGTAAGCAGACGAAAGTCCAAAGTTCAAATACAAAACCGAAACAAATTATGTGGGAGAAAAGTAGACCGTAATGGCCAAGGTTCTTTACACGTATTGTTTATTAAAGCCAAAGCTCTGCTATGCACTCAAATCCCATGAGTCGTAAAGTTTTGAAATACAATGTACAGTCAAATTAAAGTGACATTGAATAATTTGTCTGGTGTGATATTGTGCATTTCTTAAGTAATTTTATCGTGTACACAATGCACCGTAAATAATTAACAAGTTTTGTGCAATACACGAACATGCTTCAAAGCAAAAAGGAAGAAATAAAAGTATACGAAAAGTTGAGATAAAAGGTTGTCAAAAGTCGAAATCAAAGTTTGGAAAATACCTGTAAAGTACAATCGCAATAAATGTCTTACCTGAGACAATCATATCTCCTTTTTCAGTCGTCCAGTAACTGTGTTTAACAAAATAATTATAACACAAATGTAATTTTTGATGAGCATCTACAGATAAATATATCTAGTGGTAAATAAAAAATAAATAAACTTTACTTGATGGACTTTGGATGTGCTTCAGTGTGACACTCAATTGTCACATCCTGTCCTATATAGGCTCCTTCTAACCTGGAATTTTGAAAGAAATCATTTGAAACTCAATATTGCTGCCATATGCGTGCTTTAAGGAAAAGGGAATACGTATGGCACAAACTACTGTATTCACTGCCTCAGTTTTCTATTTAGATTTTAAAATAGTAAAAGACAATTGACTTACTGGTGTGGTATGCTTAACATAGGGGGGAACTGGACTTTTACTTCCACTCGCTGTAAAGAAACAACAATAAAGTAATTAATAAAGGTTTAAAATTTAGACGACTTCAATTTTATTTTAATTGCAAAATATTACCTTGCTTATGCTGGGTGGAATACCATTGGAAGCGATACACAAATAGGCGCCCTAAAACAAAAGCAAATCATACATTTTTTGTTGACAAAGTAAATTCACCAAAGGAAATTATTACAGCAATGACCAGCAAAGCATTATATTATGAAAAAACGTTTCCTACCATGTGCAGTCGGGATATCTTGATGATTGGAAAAACTTCTCCGTCAATGACGTTCACTGTAATAAAAAAGCAACAAAAATGTCAAAATTAGTTAAACAACTCGACTTATTTAATGGAATTATAAATGCCTCTAGTTATCTGCTGCACGCATTTATGTATGTGCGTATGTATTACACTGCGCAATTATTATTCAGTTACTACACAACACAAAAGTATCCGATGGAGTATATACATACATTCTGAGGGAACGTTCGGGTTTCATTCCATACCGGCGACCCCTCAATCATCATGTGCTTATTATTTATTAATTTTAATCGAATCCACCCCTTCACGCAATTCAATTGCGATTCAACATGAAGCTCAATATAAACCTGTCTTGCATTATTTAGACATCAACTGCAAATCTGCTACTCCATCAGCACATCAGATCTACTGCAAATATTTACAAAAACACGCTTATAAATCCTGGAAAACTCACTGCGGATTATGTAATTGAATGAGCGATTGTTGTAACTTTCCCTTTTGATATGATTCAATCTGCTTCAAGTGTCCCCTATATTTTGTGTAAATAATGTAAATAAACGCAAGCAATGACCATTTCAAAGTCAATGGTCAGAGGAAGACAATATAAAAATACTGTGTAATGAAATTCTATTTTCTATTACAACCCTCTGTGTAATACACATATATAATAGATCCATCTGTGTCTCTATGTACTGAATTTGTACCCGATGATGATGACAACGGCAGAGGGGTGAAATGTGTATGTACATGTATTAATGAATAAGACATGTCCAGGGGAGACTGAATACTGGCAAAAGGTATCATAAAAAGACATGGCAATGAAAGCATATGCATCGGCAATTGAATCGGACATGGAATCAACTGAAATGCCTTGGACTCAACTCAAGGAGGATGTCATAAAACGGAAACCACTTCAATTCCATGTAGTGAACTCGAAAATGATTCTTCCCCTTCGTCCCCTTTTCGCTTTTCTCCCTTCATCGATATCTCAACAGGGAGAATTCCGCCTGCCCAGCTCTCAGACTCTCAATCGAGAAAATAAAGTGAAAGTCAAGTTGCTCTCATGGACGTGGACATGGTGCAGGAACAAATGTATATACACGAACAGTCACCGGTCAGTTCAGTTCGGTGATGGGCTGTAGATTTAGGGTTAGGGTTTAACTCGGAGGACTAGTTTTGGACTCGAGCTGAAAAGGAAACTCTCCCGAATCCCCAGCATCAGGGCAACTACATACATACGTATACAGATGTATGTATCTAGCCCGCGTGTTTTATTATATAGAAAACAGAAAATGTATTCATTTTGACCATGTCAGCTTTTTTCCTTTTCTTCCCTCTCGTGATTTTTCCTACTCCTTGTTTCTCAGTCCAACAACTGTGATGTGTCCATCTCCTCTCCTATATATTATATATATATATAATTAATGGACTTGTAACATTAGCGAACAGGGGGGATGACGGATGAATGAAGCCTCACGTTCAAGGCCACTGTCTTTTAGACATTCAATTTTTTTATAGAAGAACCTTTCTCAAAAATCTCTTCGATATTTTCCATATTTTGATGACACAGAGAAACTGGCTGCATCGGGGGTTGACATCTGTTCACCGGACACGATATGACATTCTTGATGTACGATATTTATATTTCGATCACTTAAATGCATATTTATGCATGTGGAAAAGTTGACTGATAACGCTGTGTTTCTTGCATTATATGCATAAAAAGGTCATGTGCAATTTTAAATCGAACATGTATTTGTATGTGCAATACACTCGACATCATAATATTATATTATAAAGTACAGTACAGAAGGGAACGAGAAGAATGCACTTCTAACGTTTGTACGGAGTTGTGCATAACATCGGAGCTCTGTGATGTGTAGTCAAATTCAATTTTTCAGGCAATTGGATGGATTTGTATGTGCGTAACAGAAAATGCTGCACGTGTATATTCAATAGCAAAACTTTACTCAAACGTTATGCCAAGTTTAGAGTTTGCGTTTTTGTCCTTTCCTTTAACTTCCCTTCTTTTTGTAGAAGGATTTTCAATTTTTCTCGTGCTACGTTTTTTTAATTTTTGCAAAGTTGTTAACAATTTTTTACGGAAAAATGGTATTGTAAATTTCACACAGAAAAATATGTAATTTTTTGGCACCGTCAATAAAACTTTATCGGGAATGTATAGCAGCGCAATGTTTCAATTCAAACGGGATCAGGAAAAGGGATTGGGAAAGTATAAAAAAGTAAGCGCTAAACCAGGCAATGCCCTTAACGTTGGAGAAAACATGCATCAATGCCTCTTTCTCGTTCTGTTTCTTTGGTACATCTTCGTATTTACGGGAAACGCTAGTTGAGCATGCCATTTCACGGTGAAATGCATGCACTTTTTCGATCCTTCTTATTACACTTTCTTTTTATATTTTATATTCTTCCCCTCAACAATTTGGGGTGAGCTCGATGGGGGAAAAAGAAAGACGCTTTACCCCTTCTTCGTCTTCTTCTTCAGGTAGGATGAATTACACATAGACACATGTACATTATGTTTGTAGAAAAAAGGAAGAAGCATGTAGAATGAAAATAAAAGTAGTTGAATTTGAAGGTTAATCTATTTTTTCGTAATAAAATCGAGCAAGAAAGAGAGACGGAGCCAAATAATATCTAATAATGATAGTAACAATGGTAACATGGAGCGGTTGAAACAGAAGCAGTTGGATGGAACGGAACGGAATAAGATTGAAGAATAAGATTGTTGATCTTCCCCTTCTAATAAGTCCCTTGTGGGTGACTTAATGCACTCCTTTGATTTCCACGCACGTGTACACACATATTTATACATACTCATATATATTTTATATTTTATGTAAACGTTAAGCGAGATGCCGCTCAGTTGTAGAAACCTCGCTTGTGTAACCGTGTTCTTGAGGCCCTTTCTTTACATTATGCTAATCTTAACATTCTTTTTTCGGATTTTTTAAACAGTCAAAAATGCAAAAATTTTGAACAGCAAGTTCAAAGATATTGCAATTTTTAAGGGCTTACAAATTCAGAACTCATAATTGGGAAGGAAAACTAAAATTGTAATAAACTAGGGTAAGTATGAAATTGAAATGTCTGTCATGCGATTGAAGTGTCCATGCAAATGCCATTACGACGTAGTAATAATTATTATGTTGCGAACAACAATTTAGTACTACAAATGACTTGATTTGCAATCACCGATGAAAATCAAAAGGTCAGTTGAAATATCCAGACAGAATCAGCAATTCCACAGAATTTTCTTGTTATAGCGACGGAAAATAGAGCAAATTGTGATAATTGGATAGATTTTGGAAACATAAATAATTTAGCTTGCTCATTAACACAAAATTCGAAGTGCCCAAAACAATAAATGTGCTGAGCTGATTATGTCATCAATTGCCACAGTATGTGGTATGTTCCGACTCAATTCTCTTTACAAGCAGGGTAAAGACATTTGAAAATTGAATTCATTTGTTGTGCATGTCAACTTCTCAGGAACGATTTGTTCCTTTGTAAAATAGAGGGTTAATAACAATGCTGTGTATTTAATGACAACTGGCAACTGATGGCTGTCTCTGTGTCAAAACCTAATCTAAACAGAGAAAAGGTTTCTCTTAGCAGTAGCCTACTTATTCACACTTTCTGTATTACGTATATTTAGACATCTATCGACAATTGTCCTTGTTTTCACCCCCTCCCTTTTTGCTTTTTCTTTGTAAACTGCCAAATGATCTTGTGCCTAGTAAGTAGTAACAGTGATGCAGGTTACAAGTTCTGAGAATCAAATTCTATTGTTGCATATCCAATTTCGCTCGACGCGTAAATAAAAATTCAAAATCAGGGCAAACTCGTGTCAATAATTTACTGTGTAAATCAAGTTTAAATTCCAAGAAAAAATACTTATACATACTAATATCTTGTCTGTGAATTAATGACAAGTTTGAACATGACTGTACGTACACTATACACATTAAACATGAAGACTTGTCAGAAGCAACAATTTTTCCTGAAATTCCTCCAAAAGTTTGCGCATGGATTGGAAGAATCTTCTTAATGAATGACACTATGCAACAACATTTGGTACTCGTGTACTCATGAAAGTTTCAAAATTTCGATTCCGTAGAAATATTATGGAGATGTTGCATACAGTATCAATTCTCGGTAAATAAAGCTCGGATGTACATAATATGTGATTGTGTATAAGTAATGCACATGTGTTTGCTTTCTCGCTTAGTTCTGTATGTTCCTTCTTGTCTTCCCCACTTCATCGCCTCTCAACGCCTTCACATCCACACATACAAACAGGCTGCAGGCTCAAAACTCAGAGCTTGTCTTCACAGAGCTTTTCCGAGTGACTGATTTTAAGCCAATAAGTTTGTCCTTCGCTTCACACACCCCTTCTCAGCTCAAACAATATTATGTAATGTCATATCACATCACATCAGTCTGCAATACACACGCCGTAGTCAACAATCCATATATTATGTACATATGAGCTGGCATCGGCATTGAGCTTTATACTCAGTTGTCAGTGCACAGTGCCTTTTTGAACAAACTGAATTGCTGTATTATTGGATTGAGGCTTGGGCTATAAAAAAGAGGCCTGTTAAAAATTATAATTTCACGCAAAATCTAGCAGTTGATTGCTTGCACTGGAATAAACAAAAAGGCAAATGTAAACAAGTTGGCTCCAGAATAAAAATGAGACAGTAAACACAATTTTAGTTACCATGTTTATTCTTTGACGAATAAAAAGTATTTTATTGCTTTCATCTCCATGTTTGTCCAGCTCCAAGGTTTTGGGGTCAAATATGAATATGACATAAAATGGGCCTGTCCAGTCTCGATCGAAACGCCGATAAAAATGTACGTATAAAAGTTTATTCTTTCTATGTATATTATTACACATTACACTATATTCTATTATTCAACATTATTATGCACGGTTTGGCTCCAAGACAATGTCTCAGTATTAAGCATACCAGGTGGAGAGTAAGGTTTTATACGATTACTTTTCCACAGTATATTACACAGTATAAAAAATAAAAAACCTAGAATTTTCTATTCCCTGCCAACAATCTATATGTATATGTATAATATACAAAGTGTAGTCACAAACTACTTACTTGATATAGCGATTAAGTATTTTATATTTTATATTCCATGAGAGAACATATGGAATTGTATAAATTAATTTCATAACATTCTCTCTCAATTTCTCCGCATTTTTCTCGTTTTCTCCGCCTCACTCACTGTGAGTCACTCATCTCTCTCTTCAGTCTCGCTCCCAATGACTGGTGAGCTCACTTCATGGAGATTCAAGATGGCATGAACCAGTCATGAATAAAAGATAAATAATCATAACAATTCATGAACGAGGAGCATAAAATTTACGATAAACATTGAGTTTATCGAGTATGAATTCATTTCTTCTTTTCTTCGTCCGAGATCCAAGTCAGTAGTCAGTGCCAATGCAAGTCGTGTGCGCTTTTCGGGGTTTGACTTGGCTTCAACCGGGACTTTAGCCGTTTAGCTCTCAGAGTAAATAGTACATAAATATCAAGTATAGAAATATGGGGGTAAAGCTGAAAAATCTTACACACAATACAATACATATTTATGTATTTGATCGTACATTGTGTGAGTGGAGTGAGCTGAGAGAGGAAGATTGGGACAAAAAACTGAGAGAGTATAAGTAAGAGGAACACAGGCAGGAGATGAAGATGAGGGGGGTGAAAAAACTGTGTATGTTTGCATGGAATGTAAATAAAGTCCTGTAAGCGAACTCACACGACTCGCTTTCAGCCGTCTGCTCCCTTCTTTCTCCTTTTTCGTCAATTGAATGAAATGCTGGGTGCCTGCATTTGTCGTTCATTGGCGTGTGTATACTTACTTGGCATATGTATATTACACTGTAAATTAAGGAATATGAAGGAATATGCAGAAAAAAACTGAATCGGAGAAAAGTGGGGAAAATGTACATAATCAAATAAATATGTATGTCCTCGTTTACAAAAAACTGTACAAACGATGGGCATATTACAAGATTAAGGAAGAATCCCAGACTAAACTATAAGCAGATTAAAGTTGTGGAGGGATTGTGGATTGGAAGAGGCGGTAATACAGTTTTTCTCAATACTCCCTACACTCAGCTTCTTTTTAGTTTTATCTTCTCTTGATAGATCTTTACTTATTGAAACGAAATTTGACGAAATCTTGCCCTGCTTTTTTAGTTTTACCTGGGACGCTTTACTTTGATGAAAATTTTAAAGTTCAATTTTTACACATTATATTACAAATTCAAAGCGGAATTTAGGATTTAAATTTGTATCTGTGTCATCGATTGTAGGCTTGAATTCCAAATTCCAGAGGATCAAAAAGTTTAAAATCAATAAAATTCCAAAGTGGACCACCAATTGTTTTGAGCGTTTCAAGTCTTCCGTCCTCGATGCAAAGCTCGATGCGGATGCTCAAAGCGATGCATTTTAGTGTGACAGCAATTGGAGGAGAAACATCAGCATATGTATTATGCAGCATTATTCTGTCCTTTGTCTTTGATGAAATTTGGCTGTTGTACATACTACATGCATACTACATACGTGAAAGGGGAAAGTATTGCATTTTCCCGCACTCCCTGATTTTTATCTGTGGATTCTCATGCATATAATCCCATTCAAAATAATAGTGACATTTTTTGTCTTTGTGTGGAGCTCCAAATAATACTGCACATATTGTAACTAGATAGATGGATATAAATCGAATGTGAACAGGAGGAATGCGAGTGCCGAGATTTGAGATTTAAGAGGGGGCAAGCTGAACACTGAACTGAACACTAACATGGGGAAAATAATACTGACATCAGTATTATGTAGAAGAAGAAGGAGACAGCCAAAACACCATGAAAAGAAAGGAGACAGGGGCAGGGAAAGGCGAAAAGGGGAAGAACGGGAAAAGAGAGATGATAATATGAAAGAGGAAAAAAGTCATCTTAATAAATGGAGCGTGAAAAAGACCAAGTATGTGGAGGCGAAGGAGAAGGCGAGATAGAGAAGGGAGCATAACCCAAAGTGAAGAAACAGAAAAAAGACGGCAACGAAGAGTAAGAAAAAAGTCGGAGAAACAGGGGAAAGTTGGGGAAGGAAAGTGTTGAGCTGGGCACCAAGTCGAGGATATGAGATCTCAGTGACAAGGTGTTCCCTTTCGCGATTTATTTCGCCGGCCACACATGGACAGCACTTGAGACGAAAGGATGGAGACTGTTGGACTTTGCCGCTTTCTTTCCCTCTCTGCCTCGTCTCATAGAGACACCAGGCCTGACACGACACACAATTTCTTTTCATTCCACCACCACCACCATCACTACTCTCAGAGACACCCAAAAGTAATATTATACACACACAAAAACACGCACAAACTGCACAGAATTACATATTATTATATCATATTGGCCATATGTATGTGTGTATGTACGGATGTACTTATGGGTAAAAGCAAAGCACACACTGCCTACTTTGTAATAACTCGACTTATCTTTATCTCAAGCTCTGCTCTCCCATTTATACACAACATACACTAAAATAATAGCAGAGGCTTCGTGTTATGCTGTGTTGTGTTATGTTTTCCCTGCTTACCCTCTGTCTCGGCTTTTCTGTGTATGTGTGTGCTTGCTTTGGGTGCAAGGACGACGTCCCCGACGTCTAAAATATGTCACCTTCTCTCCACAAACTCCGACTTTCACCATATTATCCTTGTTGCTAACAAAGACAAAGAGAGAGAGAGAGAGAGGAAAGAGAGAACAAGGAACAAGGGAAAACCTTTCAAGATTTCCTTATCTCGCCTTGAAAACTTGAAATGCACTGCACTTTCCTCGGCCTTGTCTCTCCTTTTTTTATACCCCACTCCGCTCCTCTAATTCTAAATGTACACTGATAAAGCTAATGTTTTGAATGCGAAGAAACCTATTTTGAAACATTACATGTAAAATCTGTCGTTAAATGCCTCTTTGCATTCTTGTAAAAACAGGGAGATTTTTCCATTTTGCCCATAAAAAAGGATAAAATACTATTTTTTGCCCTGTAATTCCCTGCATAATAAATTCTCCGACTTTTAATTGTTATTACAGGATTTTTGCTTTTTAATTTTTTAGACTTTAGACTAAAAGAATGAACGACAGATTACTTTTAAATTAAATTATTCCGCTACGTTTCCTGTTTTCACTCCCACTTTTACAATACAATTATCTTCATTTTACACGCATAAATCTAAGTGCTTGCTTGAAAAATGATGATAATTAGATTAGATTATTAATTTGTTGATAAATTTTCCTAAAGTGGAGAAAAATCTTACACAAATGATATGAACAGAAAAAAAGAGTCAAAGATGCACTTTTAACAACTTGAGCTGCAACTTGCATAAAACATTTTCGTATCCAGCTATGCGATGCACTTTTTCTATGCATAGAGAAAACAAGTAAAAATAATAAAAAATATCGGGGATTATGAGAAAGGTTCATTTATCCAATGAATTTAGACCATTTCCTTTGAAGAAATTTTCTGTATGAAAACTTGAGAAACTGGAGAATAAAGAACAAAACGGAGGATGAAATGCAATAAGAGGCTCGTGTATTGAACCAGAATCAGAGCAAGAACCAGGAAGAGGAAAGAGAAAGTGAAGAAATATTGAGTTGAATTACAAAAAAATTTAATATGTTAAGCCAAGCCCTTGACAGCAGGTGTACAATACCAATGGCACGAGTTCTTTGTAAAATATTGTATGCAATTCCCTGTATGCAGTTCAAGATCTCCTCTACGGGAAAAGCACCCAGGATCGGATTGAGAGGGGTGAGAAAATATGAAGAAACAAAGAGGAGAGAAGTGAGTGAGCACTGAGCAGTGAGGAGTGAGGAGTGAGACGGAATCGCAAGGAAATGTGAGAGTGTCACATGAAAACGTCAAGTCAAACAGTTTTGTAATAGTAAAAGCCCAGAAAGTCATAATTCAGAGGCACGTGACTTTGACTGGCTAAAAAGAAAAGGAGAAGCATCCAAGTTATTCCATTCACATTCATTTTCAAAAGCAGCCGAAAAAGGGCAGAGAGAATCGGAGAGTCTGAGAAACCGAGAGAGAAAGATCGAACGAAAAATGTGGAACTGGAACTTAAAGAACGAGGCAAAAAATAAAGGAGGGAAAGCCAACGGGATGAAGTTCACCGTTCTTCTGTTCTTTCACTTCCGCTCTCGCTTCCAATGGAGATTGCAGAATGATTGCCGTAGTTTTGTCCCTCTTCTCTTCATTTCTTCCACCTTCTTGCATTCCATTCATTCCCCCCTTTTTCTTCGCCTTTTTTATATGTGTATACATTATACATACATACGAATGCGATTTGCGTTGAACTTGCACTTTCATTGAATAGTCATTTGTCAGACAATCAAACAATGAATTATGTTTTCACCATAATTGATCTTTTCCCCGGGAAATCTCTAATTAGCCTTCCTTTTTTCCACTCAACTCAAATTTTTAACGCGTTTCCTTTGTATTTTGATGTTTTTTCAATTTTTTGGTTATCATTTTACACGGTGAAGGAATACAATAATTTTGGCTCTAAGCAATTTATCTTATCTTTATTCCTAAAACCTTTTTTGTATACACAAAATCGCCCACCATTTGTCTTGTTTCCTCGTTTTTCAGGCAAAATCACGGTCCGAGATTGAAATCAACAGTATTGGTAATTCACAAAATATATTTACATTGTGTTTCAATAGATAAAGCAACACTTTGCAGCGCTAAACAACGCTTTACATGATAATAAAAAATAAAACGATCTCGTTTTCACAAAAGCTTAAGACAGTAAAAGTTGTCCAGTTGACGACTTTCTCCTGGGGGGCGACAAAAAGACAAGGAAATGGAGAGCTCCGATTTATTTATATTGAAAATTCGGCAATTTCTATGCATGAAGATTACCGTTCGACGCCAAAGTTTGGCATGAATGGCCAAGAATCTATCATTGAAACTGCCCTTAAAAACTACATTAAGTTTGACTAATGACCGAGGTCTGACCCTCACTTTCAACCCAACCAACCAACCAACAAACAAACAAACACATTACACATTATGTATGTTGTCTCCACCTTTACCTTTTACATTTAGAAAATTTACACCACACAACTGCAGGACAAAAAACATGAGTTAAGAGCAATGGGACAATGGAAACCAAAAGGACTGAAAATCGAGGAGAAAAAAACACAAAAAAATAAATAAAATGGGCCAAAATCGAAGAAAACGATTTGGGTTTTTTTCTTTCCCCTTTTTTGCTTTTTTTCAATGGGACAAAGTGAAAAAAGAAGAGCGACCAAAGGCGGGGATGTGGAAAAAAGGGGGGAAAGGAGACGAAATGGAGACACACAGTCTGGATAGAATGGAATGGAATGGAATGAAATGGAGCAGCAGCAGCAGAGGCCGAGAAAGCATTGCACTGCACATTTTCCAATCTCAGTCAAAGCCAAGACAAGAGCCGGAGCACCAACCAACCAACCTAATTTCTATTCAGAGAGCATAGCATTCGTAAACATAAACGTAAGTAAACGTCGAATTCAAAGTCCAAGCCCAAGTTAAAAAAGAAAAGAGGGAAAATGTTGAAGATATGTGTAGATCTCTGTCTGGTTTGGTTTGCTTTGGTTTGGCTTGGCCTGGGTTGGGCTGTATTTTTAAGGTTTGTGTCTTCAGACACATATGTGATGTGAGAAAAGTAAATGGTTGAATGAAACTGCTCAAAAAAACAACCAAATCGCAAAAGAGACAGAAAAACATGTTGGCAAAACATATCCAAAATCGGAATCCAAATCTTTTCAAAGAGAGAGAGAGAGAGAAAACGTGGAGTGTACATAAAAGGACAGCAATTGAAGATTTGTATGTGAGGCAGGGAGGGCTGCTGTGCCGTAAAGGAGGCGAATAAAAAAAGGAATGTAAAACGAGAAACGACACTCGAGACTCACAAGCTTAGCATTGAGTCGATCTGTGTACTGTGTACAATCCACAATCCACAGCCCTCCGTTCAATTCAAGGAGAAAGAAGCTCCGTGGAAAGTGAGCTTGCTCATTGCTCACTTTTCACGTGTGTACTGTGTACACGAGCAAAATTCAAGTAGGTTGAAGCCATGAAACCTTAGGCAAAAAAGGGCTCACTTATTTTCAGCTGCCATATTTACACCTCATTGACGTAGAGCATGTCTCCTTATTCTCGTGTCATGATGATTGTCTTTAAACGAACATTGAATGAAGGCTATTTATTTGAACGAGGATGATTCCGTGTAATCCTGATCACCATTTTCAAGCATTGTGTAAAATGGATAGATAACCAACTTTTCCATCCAATTCTATTGTGTTTGTTCATAGATATTTGCGATACTTTACCTGAGAACGAGGTAGACACGAGATACCTGTGGCTGATATCGCAAATACGATTCCTTTTCGATTTTTCCTTTACGGTCTGCAAAAAACTTTTGAGATGTTTCGGTGAAAAAATGATCTTTTCAAGGATAAAACAGATAAACCTGTATGTATGATTCTTTTTTGTTGTCTGTGATTTTGTTATCTTGTGTTAAGAAGCTGTGTCATGCATTATAAACTTTTACATATTTTTGAATAAAATGAATAAAGGAACAAAAAAGTTGTCATTTTTAGAAAAAACAACTGTCAGGAAAAATTACGATTACCAAAAATATTTTAGTAACGACTAAAGTAAATAAAGAACCTCGGTGTTTCCGTAAGTTCTCTGAACAATTTTTAGCATTTGTATTCCAGATTATGTAAACAGATTTTTTAGTCGTTTTATAGAACCTAAGCTTCCTATTGTATTATAGATATTAGCTTTTTTCATTATACCTGTAGGTACTTTGTTGTTATATTTTGAAACAGTGATTTGCCTCCGTGAGATTGAAACGGAACAGGTCGGATGGATTGATATATAAATACGGAGCCCCCAGGAAACTCGACTTTTCTTAACGTGATAAATAAAATGCTAAATTGGATTTGAACCTGAGCGATTGAGCTCTCGAATCATTACTTTCTCCGTTCTCAATCCTCTGCACTGGGTTTTCTTTCTACTCATCTCAGCGTATGCAAGATACAAGAAAAACAAACTCCCCAGATGTAAAATCAAAACAGAGAATGGACCAAAAAGTGTGCCTTTTTTGCTGCAAATAAGTTCTCATGCACTGCCATCTAAAAACATACCTACATAGATCAAACAACCTGGGAAATGATTTAAATGTATGCATAAAAATATTTGGCCTCTTCCGGATTCTTTCATGTATTCTGTGTCACTCTTCATACTTTCTCAGGTTTTTGAAATCTCTGTTATCATGACATTTGGGTCAAAAAATATGTTGAGCTTTGTTTTTTTTTATTATGATCCTGATTATTTTATGCAAAATATGCATAAAAAATATTGAATTGGTACATAAATCTTGTTCCGATTCTCGATATTTTTGGTGTTTTACCTTGTGAAAGGATTTTTTTGTCATAGCAGTTAAATATAATATGTATATATTATGTATAGGAGAAATGAGGGAGAAGTAACACAACAGGGAATGTGCAAAGGTACAAAATATTTGGAGTATCTCCAGACTTAAGGTTTAAGCGCATTTGTCACAATTCACGGTGTAAAGGGGAAGAGACAGAGCGAAAAATATGCAAATCCCGAGGAGAAACGTGATAAATGTCTCATATGTACTGTGTTCTCCAATAAAAGTTATTAGATAATATGTACTCGGAAATATGCGCAAGAAGAAGAGATGAAGTACATAGAGAAAGTGGAGACGGAGACAGAGACAGAGACAGAGAATAAGTAGGAGGAAAGAACCACAAGGAAACCGTCGAAAAGTTGTGCTAAAGTATTTATGATTCCAAATCTTTCAAACTTTCTTTGAATAACTTACATCCACACAGATTTACATCATTCTTCTCCTCCTCTCACTCTCCTTTCTTCTCTCTTCTCCCGTGCGGTCTCTAGTGTTCCCTGTACACTGTACACTTTACAGTTTTCACTTGAGCTGAAGTCAAACCACCATACCAAAAATATGTATGTATTTGTATGTAAATCAATGTTAGGAATCAAAAAGTCGTGGGAGACGCTTCCTTTTCTCTCCTAAGCGCCAAGCTAAATATGTCTATAATATTATGCAATAAAATTATCAACTATATAAATATGTACAATATGCAGACCAATTGAGCAAGAGAGAAAGTCAAATATACAAAATATTTTCCTGATTCCCACCAACGCATTTTCTTCCGACCTATGAAATAGTTGAAAATAGATATTCAAAATAATAATAAAATTTTTCGTAAAATAAACTTATCTGTATTCTGTATTATTTCATGGACGAGGTTACTTACAATTTGATTTAATAGAGGAATTGTTTTGAATTTCAAGGCAGGAGGTTTGTTACAACCGGTTTGCAAAATAGAAAGGTTGCAAATGTTTTATGATGCTTTGATTGAAGAAACAAAGTGAACCTAAAATATGAAAATAAAATCAAGATATACGGTAATGTACATTTATAATATGACGTTTTATGAAAAATGATAAAAATCATCATAAACATTTAAAAAAGTATCAAAAAGTTTATTCTACTTGGGGGATTTGAACCCCGAGCCCAGTGACAAAGAAAATGAGCAAAAGAAAGAGAACTTAACCACCAGCCTACACGGGACTAGTTGAAAGGGTGGAGGCTTGTAGCTACTCTTAAGCAGAGATGCAAGTTTTTGAATTTTTTCATTCAAAATTTCGAAAAAGTTTTTTTTAAATATCTCATGAATGTGTGATTGTTGGATCGAGATATTGGTACCATCAAATTTCTAATTTTTTTCTCTACAAACCCTGGAAATTTCATCCGGATCGGCGATGATGCACCTCAACATGCTACTCGTTAATACTCCAAAGTTCATTCCTCCGCACGGTTCCAGACCTTACAATATATTGTAGTATGCTGTAATATGTTAGTGATTATTAGCAATTACTGGTTATTAATTTTTCAATTAGTTCATACTCCTATAGTGCGGAATTCATTCATTTGTGTCATTGATCGTATAATGTCATGTTCTACTTAAATGTCAAAGAAATTTTTTTTTGTTTCGCTATAGGTTGTTAGTGTTAGACTATTTAATTAGATTACGATAATTGATGATCATTTCGTGTTATGTATATAATAATTAAATATATTATATTATCATTGCACAAATATTAAATTATTATGCATTAAAAGTTCGAAATTAGAATAGGTGGGCAACCAAAATGGATGCGCTGCAGTTGATCTCTTTCAACACACATGTTGTTAAAAACATGTATTTTAGATACTCGCCATTTGCCAATAAAATGAGCTCAATTTATAGTTTTGAAATAACTGTTGCTTTGTATGGAAGTACTGATATATAGACTAAAAAGGATTATTCTGTCTCTGACGCAAATATACATAGTATGTATAATATATATAGTTACTACTTCCAAACATGTTTTTTGAGTAATATAATGATTAATAATACTTATAATAATATATTATCAGTGGTTTTGTGGTGGCATTTATATTACCTACTTGTATGTAAATGTGTAATTTTTCTATGATGTTATATGCTTGCGTAAAAATTGTAAAAGCACTACACTTTTTGTAAAATATATTGGAAAGCATTTGTATTTCCCTGGTTGACATTACGGTTATAAACAGTTAAGTTGATGTTAGGATATTACTTACTTACTGTGTAATTTTTCTACATTTCTTGTTATGTATACACATACTTTGTACTATTTTCATCTTGGTTTTAATGAAATGATGGCTCACATTTTACTTTCGCCATGTACATATTAGCATGGAGAAAGTAAAACTTGAGTCACCATTTCAATAATGACAGAGAATACGTAGTGTGCTATCGTTCATAAACTATGTTTGTTTGTTGTTATTTTCACTGATGAATGTATACTTCAGTATTGCTGTTTCGGAAAATAAAAATTAGTCCAAATATTATATTGTGTGACCAATCATTGTTCTGGACTGAATTGCTCAAGCCATAAACAAACATATTTTATCTATAATCTATAATAGTTATACGCAGCAGGTATTTATACGTATTTGTGAACTTTAAGTTAAATATTGTTTGATGTTTTATACTGTACATTAGTGTGGACGGAATTTTTCAAAGCGTCGAAACTCTAACCGCCGAACCTCTAAAAACGTTCCTTAACATGTCAAACAAATTCCCTGAAAATTTCATCCCAATCGGTTGACATTTAAGGGTTGCGCAAGGGCCTCAAAGTTTAAAGGGGCTTTAGCATATAACTTTCTCCGAAAAATC